>OFHU01002838.1:0-89815 GCA_900245905.1 Lacerta viridis | reverse complement strand
CCTGAACTTAATTGAGTATTTAGATGAAAAAATAGACAAGCAAGCTGCCCTTGTATTCATAGACGCGGAGAAGGCGTTTGACAACATTTCCTGGTGTTTTATGAAAGAAAATCTGAGGATGATGGGAATTGGAAAGAACTTCATGAAATGTATAGAGGCGATTTATAGAGAACAACATGCGAAAATCATCGTAAATAATGACCTCACCCATAATCTTAAAATATCGAAAGGAACAAGGCAGGGTTGCCCATTATCACCTCTTTTATTTATAATAACTTTGGAGGTTCTTCTACAAAAAATAAGAGAAACTGAAGCCATAGTCGGGATTAGACAAGGATACAGAGAACACAAAGTGAAGGCCTATGCGGACGATATAGTGCTAACATTACAAGATCCGCAGCATTCATTAAAGGAAGCATTAAAAGAAGTGGAAGAGTTCGGGGCACTGGCAGGGCTGAAAATAAACAGAACAAAGACAAACATGATAGTCAAAAATATGAATGTAGAACAAAAAGAACAATTGGAAAAAGAAACAGGTATAAAAGTGGTGAAAAAAGCAAAATACTTAGGTATTTGGATATCTGCAAAAAATTCGTGATTTGTACAAAAATAATTATGTAATGGCATGGAAAGAGATTGCAAAAAAAATTGGAAAAGAAAATAATCTAGAATATAAGACAAAAACAATAAAGAAGAGCAAAGCCGCAAGAATTAAGGAAAAGGAATAATAAAACAGAAGAAGAAGGGGGGAAGCAGGGGGGAAAGAAAGGGGAGGGGTGGTGGGGTTAAATGTTGATCGGTTTGTGTTGAAAGAAGAGTGGAGTTAATAGAATTTAAGGGAAAATATAAATTGTAATAGAATATTTATGGGATGGAAAGTACTTAAAAGACGGACTTCCGGCGAGGACGCCATGCTGGGCGGCCGTGGGTCGTTTCGGTAGCGAGGCGACCCAGGCCAGCCCGGGGGTTGGAGCCCCGCTCTCCGATAAGCCGTGGGAAGAGCGTCCCACGGCTTGGGCTCTCCAGCGAGCCCGCTATAGCGCTGGGCTCTTCTCCCGATCCCCTTGTAAAAGGGGAAAGGGAGTGAAGGGTACCCAGCGCTGGGCTGTGGAGGCAATGCCCCAACCGGGCGGCGATGCGGCGGCTGCCGCCTGCATGAGCGTGTCGTTCTTCTGAAAACTGAAAGAAAAACCCGTCTGCTGTAAGTACGGACTATTTGGATTACAATTTAACAATTGGCAACCGGGAGGGATGTTAAAAGGAAGCCCGTCCCTCTCCTTTGTTGAGCAGAGAAGATAACTAAGTTTCCAGTAGCTGCAGCTGCACCGTTGGATACAATGTTGTTTTGAAGTTTTTTGACAGATGAGACGGACTGAATCCCTGCTAGGGGATTGAAGGTATTGGAAATATCTCTTCTTTGGAGTTTTGGATTGTAATCTTTTCACTCTGCCTCAGGGAAAAATGGCGCTGGGAAACTAGCAGTTAAAGATGGAAAAGTACTGAAACTTGATACCCTTTGTCTTCTTCAACCATGCTCGCTTTCGTTTTCAAACTGGTTTTAGATCCGGGCATTACCCATGAACAAAGGATAACCCTTTTAAAATTAGAATTGTTGAATCAGAAATTGGATTTGATAAGACTGAATTTCGAAGAAATGTTTTATGGAACAGGAAAAAATAGTGAGACTTTGGAGAACTTTGCCAAACTGGAAGTAAACCTTGCCAGGGAACTGGAGGGAATATTGGAGAAATATAATAAAGTGACTACGCAACTCCAAGGAGCTGAAAAACCCTGCTGGAGTGAGAGACACAGGGTTGGTGTCCTAAAACCCTGGGGGGGTGAGAGACCCAGGGTAGGAAGATTTATATCCTGTCTCTGGGGTGAGAGTCCAGAGATGAAGGTGAGAAGATTTTTGAAGATACAAGTTGAAGATGATCTGAACTTTGAAATGGTGTTGCTGGAAGATGAGAGTTGGCGTTCCCCGAAGCTCCCTGCGAGGAAGTTATGGACTGTGTTTTGATTTTTGGCATTAAAGAAAAAGAGGTGATACTGAACAATGATGGTGGAGGGAGGTGGAGAGATGTTTGGTGGGTGAGCCTGAGATGGCCAAGGAAAATGGTTAGAAGAGGGATAGGGTGAAAATGATAGAATTATAATTAGGACGGCTCTATGGTACCCTGAAGATAGCGTGTTAAGATTTTATGATTTTGAACTAGTGAAGAGATATGTGATTGATTATCAGCAGCAGTCTAAGTAAAATAAGATTTAAGATTTGATCTAAGAAGTATTATGTTGTATTATAAGATGTTAAGTTTTTTAGGATTTTCGAACTAGAGAAGAGATATCTGAATGATTATCAGTAGAAGTTTAGGTAAATAAGATTTAAGAATTGATTCAAGAAGTAATATGTTGTATTATAAGGTTAATCAAATGTAAAGAAGTTTATTTGGCAATTTTAATGATAATGGATAATGATAATGGATTTTAAATTTAAAGATGGATGTTATTAAAGTAAATTAGCATTGAAAGCAAAGGAGAGAAAACGGGGGAAGTCACCCCAAGAAGATTTGAAACAAGAATTTTTTTTTTTTTTTGTAACAAGTAAAGGGATGTTGGTGTTCCGGCTTAGATTTATTATGTCTAGGTTTGTTTGTAACTGTTGTATGTTGTATTTGTGTTCTGTATTGTCTCTGTGTTTTTGTTTCTGTGGAAAACCAATAAAATTTTTGTAAAAAAAAAAAGGAAAGTACTTAAAAGACGATAATGTAAATATAATTCATAAGTTTATGTTTGTATGATAAAACCAATAAAAATTATGAATGAAAAAAAAAAGAATGCATATCCTGTGGATTGTTAACCCTTTGTTAACCAGAATCCCAACAAGTCCACCAGGAGCCAGTGCAGCTGATATAGCACCGGATGAATGTACTCCCACAGCGAGGACCCCGTGAGGAGTCTCGCCACGGCATTCTCCACCCACTGGAGTTTCAGGGGCAGCCTCATGTAGAGTGAGTTACAATAATCAAGCCTGGAGGTGACTGTCACATGGATCACCGTGGCGAGGTCAGGGCGAGAGATAAGGGACCAACTGCTTAGCTCGGCGGAGATGAAAAAATGCTGCCTTTGTTGTAGCTGTAACCTGCGCCTCCATAGAAAGGGAGGCGTCGAAGATTACACCCTGTTATGGAACAGGATGGGGGGCAACCAAAAGGGGTTCTTTAAGGACCAAGCCAACCCGGACATTCAGAAGGCTCTTAACCTTCAGATTGGCTATGACGGAAAGAGCACCAGCGAGATCCTCTTCATAGCCAAATCCATCTTTAATACCTGAGATGAGAGGAAGAAGAGAGACCCCAAACTAGAAAATGACCATGTGCTAGCCCTCAGCATGGAGCCCCCATCATATTGAGGCAGGGGCACTGGCCAAGGATGAGGAAGAGGAGGAGGGCCACCAGCAATATACAGACCCTGGGGCCCTTCTGGAGGAGGGTACTATCATTGCCAGAAAGAGGAGCATATAAAGAAATTCTGCCCTTACCTGAACACGGGAAACTCCTGGGGACCCGAGTTTAAGCCCACATATGAGAGAGGCCACCATTATGCCCCTTTCCCAACCTGTCCACCCACAACCAAGGAAATGGGGGGCCAACCAACTGCACCGTATTGCCAGCAAGCACCCACTATACCACCTCCTCAAACCACCTCAAACCCACCAGCCCAACCCAGATACCAGGATGCTCCAAGCCACACAACTAGAGAGCCCAAATCCCTCAGCCGGATACAGGACAAGCCCTGCAGCCCAGGCTACACATCGATCTAACCTACCCCCTCCACGGCTGGATGTAATGATGGGAGGGAAGGAAACATATTGACAATTAGCAGGGGATCCCGGCCAAATTTCATCCATCTGCCCTGTCCTTGCACTATCGCCTGAAGACCCCATCTGCATAATTGAAATTGATGGGCACCCCTATGAATGTTTATTAGACATGGGGGCCACATACTCAACCCTGACAAATAGCCATCTGGAACCCAGAAAGGAAACCAGAAAAGTTATGGGGCTGGACGGGATACCCCGGCACATGTCCACTCTCAAGTCTAGCACGGGTCACCTTGGGACCCCTAATGGCAGAACATACCTTCCTCCTAACGAGCAGTCCGGTAAACCTACTGGACAGGGACCTACTCTGCAAACTAAACGCCACAATAAAATGCACCCAAGATGGCATATATCTACACATGCCCGAGGATGTGGATGAAAGTGCTATAAGCTCTTGTTTCCGCGATTTCCAACCAACGAGGGACTTTCCAAATTTTACCACCAGTCCAGAGACCGATTTCCTATCTCTCAGGTTCGGCCAGTCACTATCGGCCCAACACGTGCGTTTTGCCTCGCCCTCAGCTGGCAGTTTTAGACAAACCTTTTTGGTGGCCTGCAAATACCTGAGAATTCTTTTGATTCCGTTCCAGGCAACCATGCTAGGCTTTGAAGTCTCTCTGCTGAGCAGATTTGTTGCGAACACTATGTCCGGTCTGCTCTACTGGGAAAGATATAGGAGACTTCCCAGGACAGATTGAAAGACTTCGGGATTGTCAAAATTGGACCTTTCTCCGAATTGACTGTCTTTTACGTAGTTTGTCTCCTTAAGCATTCTGGTACCTTTACATTCAGCCATTCCGAACCTTTCCAGATTTGCTCAATTTGGGTGTTTGATTGAGCATAAAGCTCCCGTTCTCAGTCCTGTCCACCTGGACACCCAGGTAAACCTTTACCGGCCCTAGACTCTTGAGTTTGAAATGCTTTTCAAGTTACTCGGCAAATTGTTGCCCCTGTTTTTGCGTCTTCCCAGAATGGAGAAGGTCGTCAACGAAGACCTGTTGCTGTCCTGAACCTTTCAGATACAGACAGCTGTCAGCTTGGCTCCTTTGGAAATCCATGTTCTCCAGAGCGTTATTTAAACACAAGTTCCAGTTCCTGGCCGATTGCTTCAGGCCATAGATGGACTTGTGTAGTCTCCACACCTGACCTGGCACATTGCCCTCGAACCCTGGAGGTGGCAGCATGTAGAGTTCCTCCTCCAGGTCCGAGTTCAGATAGGCAACGTCCACGTCAAAGTGGCAATCGCCAAAAGCATTCTCAGAGTTTTGTTGTGATATTATTACAAGCCGAGCTGCGAAAAGTCTCAGCAGCGAGGTCACCTGACTATGAGTCATGTATTCACCCTGTGGGAAATCCACTGGCCATACCAGCTTCCCACACATGTGATGTTATTGTAATGTACTGTTGTATTCTTACTTTCTGTTCTGGCTCAGAGATGCTGGACGCAATTATAGACAGCTCTGAAATCCCGAGCTGGCTACGCAGAGACATATTCTGCACTTTATCTACAATAAAGTAGGTTTTAGCCTTAAAGGCTTGTGTGTGTTGTTCTTCAAGCTGGGAACAATCACATATTACTAATGTGCCCCTGGACTCGAGTAGCCAGGAAGGCACAGAGGCTTCGTTCCTGCCTGGGGGTCAGTCTAACAACTTGCCCCGCCCCCCCGGGAAGTTTCATAACAAGTTTCACTTCTAGAGGTTGGTTCGTAAACCTCAGTGTAATGGAGCCCTTTCCTCTGTGATAAGCCTCTCGCAACAAGCCTTGCCTTGTATTGTGGATCACCGCTAGCTGTGGGTTTTAGTCTGTAGACCCAGAGACAACTCACTGCCTGCTGGCCAGCTGACAGAGTTGTGAGAGTGAAGACTCCTAGAGACTCCATGGCATCTAACTCCCTTTCCATGGCTTTCTGCCATTTGCTAGCTTCTGCCTGAGGTAGCTGTCAAACCTCAGCAAAACTCTCTGGTTCGCACTGAGCAACACCAGCCCACACATTTGAAACTGTAAACCTGTCAGGTGGTTTGCCCTTTGTGGTGTACTTGGAATGCCTAGGAACTGTGCTGGACTCCCCCTCTGACCCAGATATGCTGGACTCTGAGCTTGTGAGGGGGCCATGAGGTGAAAATCCCCATGTCCACAAGCCATAAATCTTGAAAACATGGATCCCGGTAGCACTTCCGCTGCACAGCTTCGTGCTCCCTTTCTGTTTCAGCAGAGTCTTTCGCAGCTTCTGGAAGCAACTTCCCGCAAAAGTGTCTTGATTTTTCCTCTGGTAATAACTCAGAGTGACTCTTGTTTCATTTCAGCAAAGCAACAAATTTATTACAGCAGATAAGCAGACAAGCCGGGTGAGAGAGCACTCATTCTTTCTCTCCAACCAGCTCCGTGAAAAACACACAGAGAGAAAAACAGTACCATAGTACGTTTACATCTCACATTACACACACAGATTGTAAGACGTCACTGCCCTGTGGGCTGGATGCAAATGCTGAGCTGTTTGTTAACCCTGTCAGCTCACAACCTCTCACCCCTCACGTCAGAAAAAAACCATCACAGAATTCCCCATGACGTTGGGAACTTAAAGGTTTGGTGAACCCATCCACTTGGATTTTCCTGGCTTGGGCAGTACTTCAGCTTCACAAAGCCTGTCTGGACACTCTGACATACATTCAGGAACTGAATGTCCAAATGTTTGGTTCTAGATTTGAACTGCCCAGTTTCTGCCAGTTTCAAACAGGGCTGGTTGTCCTCCCAAACTGTGATGGGTAGGCAACACTCTCCGTTGACCTCTTGGACCAAACATTTGTAAAACTCCAACTTCTTACAGACTTCAGACAATGCACTGAACTCAGCTTCTGTAGAGGAGAGAGCAAGGAGACTGTTTCCTGGATCTCCACCCAACTAGAGCCTCCCCATACTTAATAACAAGTCCAATCACTGGCTTCCTATCCTGCAAATTGGCCCAGCTACTGTCAGACCAGCAAGTGAGCTGTGCTTCACCTTCTGCTGACAGTTTGAGATGCCAATCTCTGGAACCTTGCAAGTACCTAAGCACTCTCTTGATGCCATTCCAGGCATGCATACTGGGTTCTGCAGCTTCCCTGCTGAGCAGATTTACAGCAAAAGCTATATCTGGTCTGCTCCACTGGGAAAGATACAACAGACTCCCTAGAGCTGGCTGGAACACCTCGGGGCTCTGGAACTCAGCGTGTTCCCTGGACTGACTGTCCTTAATGAAACAAGTCTCCATGGGTGTTCTGACACTAGCATAGTCAGACATCCTGAACTTCTCAAGCAATTGCTCAATCTTACCTTCCTGACTCAGGAAGAAACTTCCGTCTTCTGTCCTGTCAATCTTGACACCTAGGTAAACCTTTACTGGACCTAGTTCTTTGAGCTTGAAACGCTTACCAAGCTCCTTTGCAAACCTTTGTACCTGTTCCTCTGTCTTTGCAAGGCAAATTATATAATCAACGTAACAGAGTGCTTGAGTCTGCTCCTGGCCAGATCCCAACAGGTAAAGACAACTGTCAGCAAGACTCCTCTGGAAACCCATGCTTTCCAAAACTTCATGGAGGCACAAGTTCAAGTTCCTGGCTGACTGCATCAGGCCATAAATGGACTTGTGTAATCTCCAAACAACATTTGGCTTATTGCCCTGGAACCCTGGTGGAGGTAGCATGTACAGAACCTCTTCCAAAGACGAGTTCAGATAAGCAACATTGTGCTTCCGGCGGCTGGCGCAATCATGGATGGTCGTGGGCTGCTTCGGCTGCGAAGCACCCAGTTCATCCCGGGGGTTAGGAGCCCTGCAGCCGCATAGCGGGGCTTCGGTTGGGGCACGGGAAGAGCGTCCCGTGCCCTGGGCTCCCCGGCTGTGCCCGTCGTGCTCCGAACCCTTCCCCCGCGCCCTCTGTAAAGAGGGAGTGGGGGTGAAGGGACCACGGAGTCGGGCTATAGGGGAAATGCCTCAACCGGGATGTTTACATGCGGCGGCAAAGTCCGTGATGAGCGTCTCTGTTCTACCCGTCATTAAGGAGTTGCTAAGAAACCAGAAGCTGTGAGTAATTGACTGACTCTTTGTACTTCGGGAAAGCTCTGGGATCAAAAGAAGGGCAGCCCGCCCCTCTCCCTTCGGGTGGTGGAAGGAATTAACTCTTTAAGTGACTGCTGCTACACTAATCAATTGAAAGTACTTGGAATTTGAGCTGAGTCTGTTGAGATCCCCTCTCGGGGGTTAACTGAGGAAAAAATATCTCCATTTGAAGTTTTGGTCTTTATACTCCGGCATCGGAAGAAATGGCGGCGATTTGGACTTGCGTAGGAAAAAATTGAGACAAAGGAAGGACAAGACAGGAAACGTAATTTGATACCCACCTCCCTTCTTTGAAGATGTTGGACTTTGCTCTTACGTTGGCACAGAAGGATTGGGAGGTAGAGGAAAAGATTACTGTCTTTCAATTGGAGCTGCTTGATCGAAAATTAAGAGCCTTGTGTGGGATTATAAATGGAAAGAATTTGCATTCCACAGAGGAGGCATTCCAAAAAATTTATTCAATGGAAACAGACTTTTGCAAAGAGCTGGAAGATGCGCTGGAAGGATGGTTTGAGATGGCAGAGCAAATCCGATTGGAACAGGGACCGATTTCAGGGGGTGGCAGAAACCCTGAAACGGAAAGATTTTTAATATCCAGATTCCGAGGTGGCAGCTCGGGGTCGAGGGACAGAGAATTAAGATTTTTACAAGGAGAAGAATTTTGGTACAAAGTCACGGAGAAGCTCAGAATGCAGAGGATGATCATCTTGGAGCTCGATGCAGGGTTTGTTGTGGCTGCAACCTGGATCTGTGGACATTTAGAAGCATATAATAGGGGATTCGGTTCCGGTGAAAGACAGGAGAAGACAATGGACAAAAGGGGAGTGGGTTGAATTAATTATTGTATAACATAGATGGTCTGCCATGGTATCCGAAATCGGAGTGTGAAGTGTGTTAAGTTTATTTTAAACAAGTAAGGAGATATTGAATTTAAGTTAAAGCAGCATGTTAATTGATAGAAGAAATAAGTTTAGCTCTAAGAATATTTGGTTAAGTTTTAGGTTATAATGCTAAGATTAAGACAAAGATGTTTTTTTTTCTTTCTTTATTAAGTTAAGTTAAACTTTTATAGAGAAAAGTTGTTAAGGAAATAGTAATTGTTTTAAAACCGAAGGTGTACAGGCGGGGGAAGTCAAGCGTCAAGATTTGGAACAAGAAATTTTTTTTTTTCTAGCAAGATATACAGATAAGAAGAAGAATCCTGACATTATGTGTATTTGTATTTGTTTTGATATTTGTAGGTGTGGGGGTTGGGTTTGTGTTATTTTGTGAAAATGCCAATAAATTCTGTTTAAAAAAAAAAAAAACAGATAAGCAACATTGTTGGGGCTTTTGTTTTAACTGGAAAAGCCTCAAAAACAGTTTAGCACTTGGAAAACACTAATGGCGCCCAGCAACGCTTCTTGCTGCGTTTCCCTCTGCTTCTCCAGTGCTTTTGCAGAGCTTTTCAAACTTCTCCTGTGCAACGGTATGTGTGCCTTTCTTGCCAGCATATAAATTGCACAAAGTCCAGCTTGTTTTAAGCAAGCACGCTTTATTTACAAGCATATATCACAGACATTCTTTCCCCGGAGATACGGATGACATGTCTCGCTCCGGTTAAAAGTGAAACCAGAATGAACAGAAAATAAACAGTGCATCACAAATCACATAGGTTTCGCATACAGCAGATACCCGGATGTTGTGACACATCTTCCCTATGGGCGGGGCAGACTGTTGAGCTTATTTAACCCTGTAAGCTCCAAACCTTACAGATGTCAATATTGAAATGATGGACTACAAATCCTCTCTGGGCAGCAACAGCTAACAACAAGCATGGAGTCATAGAATCATAGAGTTGGAAGAGACCACAAGGGCCATCCAGTCCAACCCCCTGCCAAGCAGGAAACACCATCAAAGCATTCCTGACAGATGGCTGTCAAGCCTCCGCTTAAAGACCTCCAAAGAAGGAGACTCCACCACACTCCTTGGCAGCAAATTCCACTGTCGAACAGCTCTTACTGTCAGGAAGTTCTTCCTAATGTTTAGGTGGAATCTTCTTTCTTGTAGTTTGAATCCATTGCCCCGTGTCCGCTTCTCTGGAGCAGCAGAAAACAACCTTTCACCCTCCTCTATATGACATCCTTTGATATATTTGAACATGGCTATCATATCACCCCTTAACCTTCTCTTCTCCAGGCTAAACATACCCAGCTCCCTAAGCCGTTCCTCATAAGGCATCGTTTCCAGGCCTTTGACCATTTTGGTTGCCCTCCTCTGGACACGTTCCAGCTTGTCAGTATCCTTCTTGAACTGTGGTGCCCAGAACTGGACACAGTATTCCAGGTGAGGTCTGACCAGAGCGGAATACAGTGGTACTATTATTTCCCTTGATCTCTCAGTGGTACTATTAATTCCCTTGAGTCTCACTTCTGGAGGTCGGTGCATACAACTCCGTGTAATGAAAACCTTTCCTTTGTGTGAAACCTCTGGCTAGTAACCTAGCCTTGTACTGAGGTTCTCCAGTTGCTGTGGGTTTAAGTCTAAACACCCAGTGACTGCTTACTGCACACTCACCCAGCATCACTGTGGAGAATACTTTCAGTGCCTTTGTAATGTCTCTGAGGAAACCCTGGACCTTGGCAATGAGGAAACAACACCGCCAAAGCAATCTTTACTAAGCTGCAGCCATTGTTTATTAAACGATCATACACTGCGACGACATCCCCCACAAGGAGGGAGTAAAACACTAAAATGAATGAATGGGAGGGGAACAGATTACAACTTAAATACCTGTATCCCAGCTAATAGGATTCAGGTGTACACAATGAGATTCCACACTTAAAGACACATACATCACATCTCCCTTTTACACTGAAGTTAAGGAAAAGTCAAAATTACAATAATAAACACACATATTAAAACCAAGGTCATAACATATATCTTTGAGGCATATGTACACACCTGCCATATGAGGTCACATACCTGGGTTGCCTTACATCTGTTTGCATATCAGGTATTCTCCCAGTTCCTTCTCCATTATTATCTCTTTGCATTTCCTTTCTATTCCCAACTAACATTGAGAAAAAATTAGACACCAGCTCTTCCCTTTCCAATGTCCAAAGTTGTAATAGGGGGACAAACAATGATGACGTTAACAACCCACAAACCCGAACCTCGGTTGAAGTGAGGTCCTGTCGAATTTTGCAGATGAACCAGTTAATGTTAGAGATCCACCAATATCAGCATAGGTGGATGAACCGCAGGCAAATCATCATGTCCTTGTCTCAACTCCTGAATTGCCACCATCGAAATATAGATCTAGAAAATCACCACTTCCTGCCGATGATGGGAAATATTACACGTCTATTTATGACTTTCAGAACATCAGCCCTCCCATCTCGTCTTATGGAAATTAAGGATACTCTATGGTGGTTTCATTTTCTCCACCCAGTGAGGGTATTTAAGGATGATACAAGGAAGCAACTGATCCCCAGCAAAGAGTCAAAGCGAATGTGGACAAGGGAAGTTAAGTCCAATACTAAAAATATAAACTCCCCAATGGAAGAAAAGAATCCTGTTAGTCTAGAACTACAGGATTTGAAGGAGAGACTATTGAATATAAGGACTGAGGTTTCTGCCCAAAATATAAGGACAGTAGCACCTGGGGCTCAATACTTAATAACACCCAACACCCTTTTACCCCATGGTAAGAAAACAGGGCAATTCCCTGTTTCCTCTGCAAATATTATGGAAGAAGAAGAAATCGGCGCCTCCGATATTTGCACAACAACAATACCTAAAGAACTTCTTGCCATGGATAGTTTGGAGAAATCCAACACTCAACCTGGTCCTTTGTCTAATGCGTTAACAATCGGTGAGAAGGATCGACCTTCTCCATCACCCTTCTGGCGAGATAGAATGGACAGTCCTCTTGAATCTGAAGTTGGTTCCTTGTTGGCCAGTGATCCTCATTTCACAGCCCACGTCTCATTAATATTCCCACAACCACAGACAGAATCAATAGCACCTCACTCTCTCCAGGAGGGAGAGAGGGAATGAAACCAGCAAATCATCATGTGATTACCTGCCCCATTGGGGGTGTGGCTGCTGGGGGTCTATCTTCTAGGGATATTTACCCTATCAAATACTCACCCCTCCACTGGCCCAAAGATGATTTACTAGCGAGGAGTTGTCGCCCCCCTATTGGGGAGGCTAACATGAAGCTTGGGATCTCCACTATTGAAGGGCTAGGGAGGTATGGCGGTGGGGCTAGATATCACTACGGGCGAAGGGCTTTGAGATGCAATAATGCTCGAACCCCTTCCAATCTACGCCCCATCCCGAAGGACGAGGGTAGGGTGAGCAGGGATTATCCACCTCCGTCATTGGTGCTGTGCAATGCCAGGTCCATTGGCAATAAAACCGCCACCATGCGTGACTTCTTTGTCTCGCTGGGGGTTGACCTGGCTTGCGTGACGGAGACCTGGGTGCGGGAAGGTGAAGTAGTCTCCCTACGTGAGATAGCACCCTCAGGTTTTTCCGTCCTCCACCAATCACGGACTGTGGGTCGGGGGGGAGGAGTAGCATTGTTAATCCGGGAGGGTTGCTCTTTCAGAGCTCTGCCAGTACCGGTGATCTCCGGTATTGAATGTGTTGGTCTTGTGTGGGGTTCCAAGGAGAGCTTGGCTGTCTGGCTGGTGTACCGACCACCCAGCGCACCAGCAGCCACCCTGTCAGACCTGTTGGAGGTGGTGGCGGGCTGGGCCTTGGAGTTCCCAAACCTACTGGTCTTGGGAGACTTCAACGTCCATGCCGATGACACTCCCTCCTCACAGGCTCTGGACCTAGTGACCTCCATGGCGACACTAGGGCTCTCCCAGTTTGTTTTGGGCCCCACACACCAAGCAGGCCACACACTGGATTTGATCTTTGGTGCTGGCATAGATGTGATCATGCTCCCCTCTGTGGAAGTGCCATGGTCTGATCACTACGCTCTGAGAGCCAAGATTGACTTTCCGCTCCTCCCCTGCTCGGGTGGCGAGCCTATTTTGGCTCGCCCGCGAAGGTTGATGGATCCCTGCCCCCCCTGGCGACTCATTAGATGACCTTGTCAAAGACTGGAATAACCGACTCTTGACGGCCATTGATGAGATCGCACCTAAGCGCCCTCTGCGACCCCGCCGAAACCGGACCCCTTGGTTTACTGAGGAGCTCCGGAAAATGAAGCGGGAGCTCAGACGGCTAGAGCGAGTATGGCGGCGTGCTCGCGACGGAGCCTCAAGAACATCTTATAGGATGCTTATGAAAACCTATGAGATGGCAATGAAGGCGGCAAAGAAGTCTTACTTCTCAGCTTCCATTGCATCTGCTAGCTCTCGCCCAGCACAACTCTTTAGAATAATTAGGTCTTTAACAACCCTAGAGGGACAACCAAATTTAAATACAAATTCGACTCATAGCTGTGAGGCATTTGCGAGCTTTTTTGCGGAGAAAGTCTTGCTGCTCCGCCGTGACCTCCCTGCCAATTTGGATACAATAAGGAACTGGAGGCCCCTCGACTGTCCTCGGGTCCAGTATTGGACCACTTTGATCGGATACTCCCTGCCGATGTAGACAGATTCCTCCGAGCTGGAAGGCCCACCACTTGCCCCCTTGACCCGTGCCCGTCTTGGCTGATTAGAGCGTGTCCAGACGAGGTACGGGCCCCCCTGGGTGAGATCATCAACTTGTCCCTTGGCACAGGGACTTTCCCACAGGAATTGAAGGAGGCAGTGGTGCGTCCGCTCTTAAAGAAAACATCCTTAGATCCTTTAGATCTATCCAATTACCGCCCAGTTTCGAATCTTCCGTACCTGGGTAAGGTAATTGAGAGAGCGGTTGCTGAACAGCTTAGCGGATTTCTGGATGAAACATTGGCTCTGGATCCATTTCAGTCCGGCTTCCGCCCTGGTTATGGGACCGAGACAGCTTTGGTGGCGCTAACAGATGATCTCCGTAGACAGCTGGATCGAGGCGGTTCGGGCCTGCTGATTCTTTTAGATTTGTCAGCAGCCTTCGATATGGTCGACCACGATCTTTTGGACCACCGCCTTGCCGACGTGGGGATTCAGGGCACAGTCCGACAATGGCTGCGCTCCTTTATCTCAGGTCGGGGACAGAGAGTGGCGCTAGGGAGGGAGTTGTCGCCGCGACACTCCTTGGTGTGTGGAGTTCCGCAGGGCACAATCCTTTCCCCGATGCTTTTTAATATCTTTATGCGCCCTCTTGCCCAGATTGTCCGGAGTTTCGGGCTGGGCTGTCATCAATATGCTGATGACACCCAGCTTTATCTGTTGATGGACGGCCGCCCTGACTCGGTCCCGGACACACTGGCCAGGTGCTTGGAGGCTGTGGCTGCATGGATGCGTGGGAGCCGGTTGAAGTTAAACCCTTCGAAGACAGAGGTCCTCTGGCTGGGTCGGGACGACATGGGGTGGGAGGCCAACTCCCATCTCTTGCGGGGGCCCAATTAGTGCCAGCGCCTTCTGTCAAGAGTTTGGGTGTAACCTTTGACGCCTCTCTTTCCATGGAGGCACAGGTTGCAGCCACAGCAAAGGTGGCATTTTTCCATCTCCGCCGTGTTAAGCAGTTGGCCCCCTACCTCTCTCGCCCTGATCTGGCCACAGTGATCCATGCGACGGTCACCTCCAGACTTGACTATTGTAACTCGCTCTACGCGGGGCTGACCCAGAAACTCCAGCAGGTGTAGAATGCCGCGGCGAGGCTCCTTACCGGGTCTTTGCCAAGGGACCACATTCATCCAGTGCTTTACCAGCTGCACTGGCTCCCGGTGGAGTACAGGGTCAGGTTTAAGGTGCTGGTTTTGACCTTTAAAGCCCTATGCGGCTTAGGACCCTTGTACCTAAGGGACCGCCTCTCCTGGTATGTCCCGTGTAGGACCTTAAGGTCCTCAAATAATAATCTTTTGGAGGTCCCGAGCAACAAAGATGCTAGGTTGGCCTCAACTAGGGCCAGGGCCTTTTCAGTATTGGCCCCGACTTGGTGGAACAGTCTATCACAAGAGACCAGGGCCCTGCGGGATTTGGCATCTTTCCGCAGGGCCTGCAAGACGGAGCTGTTCCACCTGGCCTTTGGGTTGGTTTCTGTTTGATATTTATGCTTCATTCTTTTATTGGTGGGTTATTTGAAAATGAGACTGCAGTTTTAATATTGAATTTTTAAATTTGTATTTTAATCTGTTATTTTAAATTGATTGTGTTTATGTTTTTGCTGTGATTTTAATTAGTGTTAGCCGCCCTGAGCCCGGTTTTTGGCTGGGAAGGGCGGGGTATAAATAAAAATTTATTATTATTATTATTATTATTATTAATCTACCTCTTCTCTCCTCAGCTTGTACACTCCTAGGCCTTATTCGCCTGTTATGCCTATACACCCGTCCTGATGAAGTTACTACCCGGTATGTACGTGGCTGATCACACTTTCTTGTGACCACTGCTGGGGACCATTCTTCTGTTGACTCAAACCATACTGGATCTCCCTCTTTCAATGGCCTAAGAGGCCTCGCAGTGCTATCATAAAAATACTTTTGCCGTTCTTGGTTCCTTTTGAGGCTCTCCCTCACCCCCACAGGTATTTTAGGATGCAACACTTCCTCAGTCACTGGTAACTTACTTCTCAGGACTCTACCCATCAACAACTGAGCAGGAGAGTATTCCAGTCCAGTCACCGGTGTATTACGATACTCCAATAATGCTAATTGGGGTTCTTTGTGTGTTTGCTCTGCCTTTTTTAGGAGTAGTTTTATGGACTGTATTGCCCTTTCCACCATTCCATTTGACTGTGGGTATCCTGGACTACTGAAGCGCTGTTCAAACCCCCAGCCTTGGGCAAATTGCTGGAACTCCTGACTTGCAAATGGCATGTTATCAGTGATAACTATCCTTGGAATACCATGCCTCGCAAACACTGCTTTCAGTCTACTAATTACTGCTCCTGCTGTTTTATCTGGGAGACCCACCAGTTCTGGGTATTTTGAGAAATAGTCTATCACCAGCAGAAACGGTTGCATCCTGTACTCAAAAATATCTACTCCCAACTTTTCCCAGGGCAGCTCTGGAATTTCATGTGGTATGAGAGGTTCTTTTTGATTTTTTGGTGCACATCTCGCGCATATTGAACAATTTTCTATGAATGTTTCTATTTCCTTGCCCATACCCGGCCAATACATTATTGTTTTTGCTCTCATTTTTGTTCTTTGCATGCCCTGATGTGACTCATGAAGCTGCTCCAAAACTGCCCGTCTTTGAGATACGGGAATAACTACCCTTTCATCAACATATAGAACACCATCCTGACAGCGCAGCAAGTCCTTCACAGCCCAAAATGCTTTTGCTGCTGATGGTACATCTCTTAAATGCAGTGGCCATCCACGTGATATTAAAGATGCCACCTCCTGTAACTGTATGTCTTGTTTTGTTGCTTCCTGTATAGCTATTACCCCTGTAGGGTGCATTACTATTTCACCTATTTCATATATTACTTTCTCATCATCTATGGGTTCCACATCACTCTCTGGTGGATCTACCGTGGCCCGAGATAATGTGTCTGCCAAGTACATTTCTTTCCCTGGCACATACTTCACCTCCATCTGATATCTCTGCAATTGTAACAGCATCCTCTGCAGGCGAGCAGGTGCACTGCCTAAAGCTTTCTTACAGATTGCCTCTAGAGGTTTATGATCAGTCTGTACTAATACTAGCTTGCCAAACACATACTGGTGGAATTTTCTTATTGCATACAATACAGCCAACAGTTCTTTCTCTATTTGAGCATAATTCTGCTCTGCCATAGTAAGTGCCCGGGATGCATAACATATTGGCCTCCTTCTTGAAGGAGGCATGCACCCAAACCATTCTTTGAAGCATCTGCTTGAACCACCACCAGTTAGCTTAGATCATCAAAATATTGAAGCACAGGTGCCCGACACAGTTGCTGTTTTACCATTTCAAAAGACTTCTGATGTTCGGGCATCCATTGAAACAACACATTCTTTTTTAATAAATTCCTCAAAGGTGCCGTCAATTCTGCCTCTCTTGGAATATATTTTGATAAGTACTGCACAGACCCCAAAAATCTAAGCACACCTTGCCTGTCCTGCGGGGAAGGCATTTCTCGAATTGCTTTAACCTTCTCCTCATCTACTTTGACACCTTGAGCAGTTATTATATGCCCCATATATTTTACTGAATCCACTTTAAATTGGATTTTCTCTTTATTAAACTTGATATTTTTAGCCCTTGCTGTTTCAAACACCTTACGCAATATTTGGTCATGTTCCTGAGAAGTTTCTGCTGCAATAATCATATCATCTGCTATCATGTGCACTCCTTTTATGTGCCCAAATGTCTCTTCATTTTTTTGTTGGAAAACCTCACTAGATGATTTCAACCCAAATGGCATACGATTAAAACAATACCTTCCCCACGGAGTATTAAATGTGCACAGCAACGCTGACTTCTCATCTAACTTCACTTGCCAATAACCATCCTTTTCATCCACTATTGTGAAGAATCTTTTACCAGCTAAAGAGCTTAATACATCATCAATTGTGGGAATAGTATAGTGCTGTCTACTAATTGCCTTGTTTAAATCACGAGGATCAAGGCAGTTTGGTGTAGTGGTTAAGAGCGGCAGACTCGTAATCTGGGGAACCGGGTTCGTGTCTGCACTCCTCCACATGCAGCTGCTGGGTGACCTTGGGCTAGTCACACTTCTCTGAAGTCTCTCAGCCCCACTCACCTCACAGAGTGTTTGTTGTGGGGGAGGAAGGGAAAGGAGAATGTTAGCCGCTTTGAGACTCCTTCGGGTAGTGAAAAGCGGGATATCAAATCCAAACTCTTCTTCTTCTTCTACACGCAGTTTTCCATTTTTTTTTTCAGTAATCACCAAACTGCTCACCCACTCAGTAGGGCACTCTACTTTGGAGATTACTTCAGCTGCTTCCATCTGGCATAAAGTCTCTTTCAGTCTATCTAAAACTCCATAAGGCACTTTTCTGCAAGCATGAATTACAGGAGGAACACTAGGGTTCACCTCTATATGGTAAGAGCCTTCAAATTCTCCCAGCCCCTCAAAGACATCAGAGTACATTGTCACTAACTGCTCTTTTGACACCAATTCAGGTTGTTGCACATTATCAACTCTACATACCAAATTCAAAGCCTCACAAGCCACCCTTCCCAATAGTGGAGTGGTTGATATATCAGTAACATAAAATAACAGTTCCAAACTCCTTTTAGTGGTGCTGGTCTCAAGAGCAATTGTGCCCAACGGCACTATTCGTGTCCCTCCATAGGCCATCAATGTTGTCTTTGTCTTGGCCAGACTCTTCTGCCCTGGGATCTTGTCATATATTTCAACTGGGAGAACATTTGCCTCAGCTCCAGTGTCAAGCTTAAATTGCACTTTTAACCCTCTCAAAAAAATGTCCGCAAACCATCCTGGAGGCTGTACAGCTACAGTGTCCATTTCCTGAGATAGTACTCCTATAAACAGGCTGTGTAAGTCCATATCATGAACTTGGCGCCTTCTTTGGTCTTTAGTGACTCCAGTTGCAGACGCCTTACACATCCTGGCAAAATGGTTTTTCTTGCCACACTTATGACAAACTTTTCCTAACGCCGGACACTTCTGAAACTTATGTGTACTCCCACACTGAAAACATCCTTTATATCCACCATAGTCTTGTCTCTGCCCCAAACGGGAGTTCACATTCCCAAGAGTCTGTACTGGGACTTCGAAGTTCTCTCTTATCTCTGTTTCCGTTTCATCAAGCTGTTTCGCCATAGTAGACATCTCACTGAGCTGGTTTTTGCTGTTATTTGTTCTATTTGGCAAATCTCTACAGCCTTTTCGAGAGTAAGGTCAGACTCCTTTAACAACTTCTGCTGCAACCTCTCCGGCGCACTAAAAACAAGCTTATCTCTGACCAACTCATTAAATGCCGAACCAAACTCACATCTGCCAGCTCTTAATTTAAGTTCAGTTACAAAGCGTTCAACAGTGTCCCCCACCTTCCAAGGATGATTCCAAAAAGAATACCTTTCAAATATCACATTTTTTCGTGGAGTGCAGTACTTTTGAAATTCTTCCAGAACCTCATCCACAGTCTGTGTTTCGTCATCAGGAAAACTAAATGTCTCATAAATCTGTACCGCCTCTTCTCCCACACAATTCAACAAAACAGCAACCTGCCTCTTTGCCGAAAAGCGGTCAGCTCCAGACGCCGTCAAATACACACGAAAAGCTTGCTCCCATCGTCTCCAATTCTCTGCCAGGTTTCCTTGGAGCACAAGAGGACACGGGGGTCGAAAAGAATCCCACTTCTGACACCATGTAATGTCTCTGAGGAAACCCTGGACCTCGGCAATGAGGAAACAACGCTGCCAAAGCAGTCTTTACTAAGCTGCAGCCATTGTTTATTAAACGATCATACACAGCGACGACATCCCCCACAAGGAGGGAGTAAAACACTAAAATGAATGCATGGGAGGGGAACAGATTACAACTTAAATACCTGTATCCCAGCTAATAGGATTCAGGTGTACACAATGAGATTCCACACTTAAAGACACATACATCACAGCCTTCATGGAGTCTAACTCCTTTTTCATTGCCTCGTGCCATTTCCTGGCTTCTGTCTCAGGCAATTGTTGCACTTCCTCGAAGCTCTCTGGCTCACACTGAGCCATACAAGCCCACATGCTAGTGGCTGTGTACCTGTCAGGTGGTTTCCCTTTCGTGGTCCTCTTGGACCACCTCAGCACTGTCTCGGAATCTACCTCTGACCCAGATGTACTGGATTCCGCCTGTGAGTCCCTGGCATCAGGAGACTCTCCTAGGGACTTGCTGCGCTTGTTTTGTCCCCCTGGACCAGCTTCTGGAGATGTCCTACTGCGCTTGAACTGTCTCCCAGTCCTAGCCACTGGGGAACTGGGTGCACTCCTTGGTTCTGGCTTTGGAGTAGCTCCCTGTTGTGGTGCACCCTGGTCATGGCCGGGAGCTTGGCCCGGACCACCAGCAGGGACTGGAGCAACAGCACACACCCCCCCCCCCCCGGGCTGGACCAACAGCCGGAGCTGGTCCACCAGCCAGACCACCAGCCGGACCACCAGCAGAAGCATGTGGCGCACCTGCTAGTCCCACATCTTCAGGGCCTTCCAGAATGTCTGTGAATGTCCCATGGATGTGTTTCCACCCCTGCTGCTCACAAAACTCAGCACTGCTGCTGAGCACCACCCGTGACTGGTCCCTCCCCTCAGGGAAACCAAACCTCCAGGCCTTCGAGGCTGGCTCGTACCCGACGAAGATCATCTTCTGGGTGTTGGCATATTAAGCTGAGCAACTGCGCAACAAGAAGGTTGAGGAGACTGTAGAGCAAAACTAGGAGTGGATTTAATAAAAAGCAAAAATAACAGAAATTACATTAGCTAACAATACATTACAGAAACATGACCCATACAGTGACCCACCACCCAGGGTACTGAGAGAGGTACGCAGACCTCCTTATATACCGTACCCGATTACTGACACGCCCAAATCAAGACAAACTCAGCATCACCTGCTGCACTGTCCCACAGCTGGAAAACTAGGTCAATTACTTTCATTCTTGCTTTTAAAGAGATATTTCTGTGGAACAGTAATGAACCTTGAAATTAACATTCAACATATCCCCTGCGGTTCATTAGTGTGAAACACAAACATTCAATATATTTCGTACATGTCTTTCATGCGTGACCTTCGGGAGTGCCTTAGTAAAAATGTCCGCAATTTGATGGTCACCTGGAACATACTGAAACTCAATTGTTTTATCAGCAATCAAATCTTTTACAAACTGTAAACGTAATCTTAAGACTCTAGTACGTTGTGTATTAGTCTCTGAACACAGGATAGCAAGTCCACTCTGGGAATCAAGGAAAACTTTTACTGGGAGTGAGACTTGCATACTAATCCTTCAGTGGCCAATACACCATCAGGAACACGCATAAAAATCTGTTCCTTTAAATCTGCAAACAAATAGGCAGTTTTTATATCTAAATGATAAACAGAATGTCCACGTTGGGATGCATCTTTCAACAAAAGCTTAACAGTTTCATACTTTACACTTGGTGAATAACACAAATCATAATCTTCGCCTGGAACTTGCTGAAAACCTCTGGCTACTAATCTAGCCTTGTACCTTACAACTTCATTCTTGTCATTCATTTTCACTTTATAAACCCATTTAGAATCAATGACTCTCATCTCTGGGGTTTGTGGTACAAGAGACCAAGTGTTATGCTCTTTTAAAGAAGCTATCTCAGAATCCATAGCTTTGTACCAATTTACAGCTTCATGCTTAGGTAAGTTCTGAACATCATTGTAGCTTTTAGGCTCAAAAATTGCCTTATTGGCATACACAGTGTTAAACTGTTCTTTTGAAAATCGTTTTGGCTCCTGTCTCTTTCTATGGGAACGTCTCAGTCCTGAAGAAGAGCTAGACCCTTCAGAATCAGTGGAGCTAATTGGGCTTCTAGCTTCTGACTTTAAATTATTATTGTCAGACTGAGAAAGCTCCTGTGGACTTTGCTTACTATCAGGGAATTCAAAAGAGCTTAACCTTTCCTCAGGTGTCTGTGACTTTAAATTTTGAAATAAATCATCAGACCCAGCAGGCTTCTCGTCTTCAAATTCACCACTATCCCCTGCTGCAGGTTCTACTTCTTCATCTGCTGCTTCCTCCTCAGTATCATCTCTACCATCATTATCTTGAAAAACAGCAACTCTATTCCATTTTACAGTTTGTATCATGCTTCTGGTTATATGAAACTTGCCAGTTGCTGGTATGTAAACTCTGTACGCCCCCTGCTGGTAGCCCATTAATTTTCCTTGAACACTTCGCTCATCCAGTTTGTGCTTAGCAGGATAATGCATAATCACATCTGAACCCCAAATTCGTAGATATTTTAGATTAGGGCGCTTTTTAAACAACATTTCATAGGGGGTGACATTTAGACCAGAATGATAAGAGCGATTTCTGACATAAGAATATGCATGGAGTGCTTCAGCCCAAAATTCTTTAGGCAAATTAGCATCATGCAGGTAAGTTTTAACACCTGCCTGCAAATCACGCTGTACTACTTCAACAAGCCCATTTTGCCAGGGACTTCGGGGACAGGATAACTCATGAGTAGTCCCCTGCGCTTCCAGGTAAATTCTCAAAATCCTCAGAAATGAATTCCCCTCCTCTGTCAGAAAATAGGTTTTTTATAGGTTTGTTAAAGTGTGTTTTTACCCAGTTGCAAAAAACTTTGTACTTCTCAAAAGCTTGTGACTTCTCAGCAATTGTATAAATCCAACAATATTTGCTAAATTGGTCAATCAAAGTGAGCCAGTATTTTGAAAATCCTAATGATTTAGGGAGTGGTCCAACCAAATCGCAATGGACACGCTCAAACACTTCTGTTACTTTTCTGTCTGAGCATTTACCCTTGCGTGCAACTTTGATCTTGTTCTTACAGCAGGATATACATTGCATATAGTATTTACATGGCTTCAAGTTTAGTCCATCAACAATATCCTTTGTCTTAAGCACATCAGTAAAGTTCAAATGTCCTAGAAGTCTGTGCGCTTCATGAATACATCCAGAATGTGGTTTTACATTTTTCAACCCCTGTTTTGGCTGTATTACCTTGCAATCTACAGGTGGTTGTGAATACTTTTGGAAATACAGTCTATATAAACCCCCAGACTCCCGGGCATATAATACACGTTCATTTCCTTTGAAAAACTCACATATTTTCTTAGTGAAACGCACAGTTATGCCTTGTCGAGCAAAGCAACTTACTGATAATAAATTGTCCACTGACGGGCAGTAAGTGCAATTTGCTATGGTAATGTTTAGAGAGTCAAGTTTCACAGTACCTCTGCCAAACGACTGCATAACGTCAGAGTTAGCTAAATGTATCTTGCCAATCTCCTCTTCAAAAGACATAAATAAGCTCCGGTCATTACAGAGATGGGTCGTTGCTCCAGAGTCGATAACAAAGGAATTCCACGTGGCCCCTTTAACTCTTTTATGACCTGTAGTCCGAGCATGAAAGGCTTGGGGCTCGTGTCCATCTTTACGATACGCTGCTGACTGCTGGGGCGTTGCCTGTGAATTACGACCTGAAACAGTCCTGGGAGCATTTTGCTTCCTTTTAGATCTGCAGTCCTTGGCAACATGTTCATGCTTATTGCAAACCCAGCAACGCTTGCCAGCTTTAAACGCAGCTGAATCTCCACAAACTTGCTTACGGCGTTCCTCATTATCTCCAGAAATAGGAGTGCTTATCTCACAAGCCTCCCTTCTGTCCAGCTCGCCCATTAATCTTGCCGTTACCCCTTCCACAGTTAGTTGTGCTGGTGGAACGGCAGATATCTGGCTAGCTATGGCATCAAAGTCTTTGTTAAGCGAACAGAGAATAATAAACACATATTGAATGTCAGGTATTACCATGTCTCTTTGAATTAATTCGCCACGTATCGCCTCCAGACGCCTCAAGTGTGCTGCCAAATCACCACCAGGCTGCAACTTTGTCTGGTACAGCTGCTTAAAGAATGTTAAGGCAGACGCTGACTCCTTTCTGACATGAACTGCTGCAAGGCTGTTCCACATCTCCTTAGCAGTTTTCTTGTTTCTTATATAGACTACCTGCTGGTCACTCACAGCCAAGTTAATTAATGCTCTGGCTTTTGCATCTCCTTTCGACCAGGCATCAGTCATAGGGTCAGGAGGGCTTTCAGTTACATACTTCCAAACATCTCGCGAAGTCAGAGTGCCTCCACCCGAAATGACCACAAACTATAATTTTCATCAGTAAGTTGTGGAAACGTCAAAGCCTTCTCAACTTCAGAAACCCGGTCCACCATTCTGCTTCTCAGACTCACAGGACCGCAACAGCAGCAGCAAAAAAAAACCTTTCTTAAGCTATTCTCCAACTCCAAAACTATACAGTCATCAACTCAATGGCTGGGCCCATAACCAGATGTTGGCATATTAAGCTGAGCAACTGCGCAACAAGAAGGTTGAGGAGACTGTAGAGCAAAACTAGGAGTGGATTTAATAAAAAGCAAAAATAACAGAAATTACATTAGCTAACAATACATTACAGAAACATGACCCATACAGTGACCCACCACCCAGGGTACTGAGGAAGGTACGCAGACCTCCTTATATACCGTACCCGATTACTGACACGCCCAAATCAAGACAAACTCAGCATCACCTGCTGCACTGTCCCACAGCTGGAAAACTAGGTCAATTACTTTCATTCTTGCTTTTAAAGAGATATTTCTGTGGAACAGTAATGAACCTTAAATTAACATTCAACACTGGGACCTGGGACCACCTTTCCGGCACCTGGCCACCTCCCCCTTGTGCTTGAGAGGTATAGTCCAGCCTGTCCTCGGGTGGTCATCAGTCAAAGTCAGAATGTATTTAGCTCTGCCCATGTTGGCCACCGGCATTGGCCCACAGAGTTCCAAATGGATCAGAGCAAAACATTCAGTGGTAACCCTGTCTGACCTGGGGTACTGGCACGTTTTAACCTTGGCCTGTTTGCATGCTGCACAATCAAGAAACCTTGAGCATGGCAAAAACTTGCACCCCTCAGCATTACTTGGTACCTTCTTGACGTACTGCCAATTACTGTGTGACATCCTCCTGTGCCACAGATGCAGACATTTGTCATGCATAGGCACATTCGCACACTGTGCCTGAGCTGTGTCAGGGGTGTTGTTACCTGTTTCCAAAACAAAAACTCCATCATCATTGCATGGAACACTGACCAACAGTTTACCCCCCTTTGAGATGGTACACACATCATCCTCAAAGTGAACCTTATACCCATCCCTCAACAGAGAAGACAGACAACAAACACATTTTCATGCCTGGAAAAACAAAGCATTGAAGATCAGCCTGTAAGAAATCAACAAAGACAGATGCTTCAGTCTGCAACTGTTTCTGGGAACCATCAGCAAGCAAAACCTGCTTGCCTCCAGAAATGTCCTTGCAGTTCTGGACTTGGCCACAAATGGTGTGATGCTCCACTGTCTACCAACCAGTGTTGCCTGGCAACTGGAATGTCCTTGACCATAGCCATGGCAGCTGCAAGATGATGTGTCCCTTCACTGTCGGAGCCTCCACCCCTGCCCCCCTCTGCACGCGTTCCCAGGCTTGCCGGAACCTCTTATCTGAGCGTTGGCCTTGTGTGCGCTTCTGGCAGGGCATTGTTTTTGCAGATGGGCAGTCAAGTTGCAGAGAAAACAACGACATGTGGTGGCATAGGCTTGCACAGTAGACTCCTCTGTAGCTTTGCCTCTAGCCGCCACCCCCCACTTCTGGGAACAGGACAGCCTACAGCAGGACAATGGCCCCCCTCTGTGCGGCGTCTAGCCTGCTCTTCATTGAGGCGTCCAGCAACAAACTGCAGAGTAAGTTCTTGGACTGGCATCGCTTCCAGAGCAAGGCAAGGATTTTCATACTGATGGCAAACAGAGCTTAGCAGAACAAAAACCTTCTGTTCCTCTGTATACGCAATGCCCAACAGTCTTAACTTTTCCAGTGTGGCTATCACTTCAGTGACGTGTTCCGTGACACTTTGTCCAGTGTGCAGCCTTAAGTCATACAGCTGCCTGGTAACGTGAATTCTGGCCCCAGCAGATTACCTCATATAACATCTCTGTAAAGCTTGCCAAATGGAATGGGCATCTGGCAAATTAGCAATCAGCGGCAGTTGAGGGCCTTCCAAAGACATAATCAGCATTCCTCGGGCTCTTTCATCTCTGCGCTGGGCAGCCTGTGCAGCTGCAATGGCTGCTGCACCAGCTCCTGCCGCTGCCGGTACTGGGGCCACTTGTGTGCAATCCCAAAGCCCATGGGCAACAAGCCAAGCTTGCGTTTTAACCTGCCATTCCAGGTAACTGTCCCCATTCAGTTTGTCGTAGGGACAGCTGAAGGATTCTGCACCAGCTTCAGCAGCAGCCATGTCTCCCCCCAGGGCTCACAGTACTCACGACTGGTAGCTGTTCCTTCCCGGCTCCAGAGAATGGCCTCCTTCCCAGCGAGTGCTCTGCCTGACTTGGCGGCACTCCCAGCTGTATGGATTTACTGCTTCTGGCCAGCAGACCTTCCGTGCACAGACACTTGCAGCCAGGCTAATTAATTGCCCATAACCTCTGAGCTTGTGAGGGGGCCGTGAGGTGAAAACCCCCATGTCCACAAGCCATAAATCCTGAAAACATGGAGCCCAGTAGCACTTCCGATGCGCAGCTTCGTGCTCCCTTTCTGTTTCAGCAGACTTTCGCAGCTTCTGGAAAAGCTTCGCAACCTTCTGCAAAAGCGTCTTGATTTTCCCTCTGGCAATAACTCAGAGCGACTCCTGCTTCCTTTCAGCAAAGCAGCAAATTTATTACAGCAGATAAGCAGATAAGCCGGGTGAGAGAGCAGGCATTCTTTCTCTCCAACCGGCTCCGTGAAAAACAGACTGAGAAAAACAACAGTACCATAATACGTTCACATCTCACATTACACACACAGATTGTAAGACGTCACTTACCTGTGGGCTGGACGCAACTGCTGAGCTGTTTGTTAACCCTGTCAGCTCACAACCTCACAGGACTCTGCCTGTGAGTCCCTGGCACCTGGAGAACCACTAAGCGATCTACTGTGCTTCCTTTGCACCCCTGGACTAGGCATACTTGTGGGAGACGGAGACTTACTGCGCTTGCGCTGCCTAGCCTTTGGCAATGAGGGTGCACTTCTGGCCTCTTACTTCACCTCCCTCTTTGGAGATCCACTTTTTGACACTGCACCCTGGTCATGGTTGGGAGCTTGACCCGAACCACCAGCAGGTACACCTCCAGCAGCTTCATCAACTAGTGCAACTGAATGATCCTCTAAATCACTATCACCAAAACTCTCTGAAAGCACTTCAGGGTTTCCGTGGATCCTTTTCCATTCACTCTGCTTGCAGAACTCTGCACTTCTGCTTATCACTACCTGGGATCGGTTGCCCCCTGGGAACGCAAACCTCCAAACTTTTGACCCCGGCTCATACCCACAGAAGATCATCCTTTGGGAATGAGGGCCACCCTTTCTCCATTTAGGCTTCGGCATCAAAACCCAAGCTTCTGCCCCAAACGTGCGAAAAAATGCACTTTAGGCTTTTTTCCGTACAGTAGAAAGTAGGGTGTGTCTCCTACCACGGAATTATAGGTGAAGTTAACAGAACGCCAAGCTTCAGCCCAGAAGCACCTTGGCAACCCTGAGTCATAAAGAAGAGCTTCTGCCACCTCTTGTAGAATGTGGTTTCTTCCCTCCGATACCCCACTTTCTTGAGGAGAGTATGGCGAAGTGCATCTGTACATAATTCCCTTTGCACGGAAAAAGCTCTGCAACTCAGACGCTAAAAACTCTGTACCTCTGTCAGATTTTTTTTTTTTTTTTAACAGAATTTATTGACATTTTCACAAAATAACATAAACCCAACCCCCACACCTACAAATATCAAAGACAAATACAAATACACATACACATAATGTCAGGATTCTTCTTCTTATCTGTAAATCTTGCAATAGAAAAAAAAAAATTCTAGTTCCGAATCTTGACACTTGACTTCCCCCGCCTATACACCTTCGGTTTTAAAACAATACACTTTCTCCTTAACATCTTTTCTCTATAGAAGTTTAGCTTAACTTGATATAGAAAGAAAAAACACCTTTGTCTTATCTTTTGCATTATAGCCTAAGATTTAACCAAATATTCTTATAGCTAAACTTATTTCTTCTATCATTTAACATGCTGCTTTTAACTTAAATTCAATATCTCCTTACTTATTTAAAATAAACTTATTTAACAAACTTCACACTCCGGTTTCGGATACCATGGCAGACCATCTATGTTAAACAATGATTAATTCAACCCACTCCCCTTTTGTCCATTGTCTTCTCCTGTCTTTCACCAGAGCCGAATCCCCTATTGTATGCTTCTAAATGTCCACAGATCCAGGTTACAACCACAACAAATCCTGCATCGAGCTCCAAGATGTTCATCCTCTGCATTCTGAGCTTCTCCGTAGCTTTGTACCAAAATTCTTCTTGTTGTAGAAATCTTGATTCTCTGTCCCTCGACCCCGAGCTGCCACCTCGGAATCTGGATATTAAAATTCTTTCCGTATCAGGGTTTCTGCCACCCCCTGAAAACGGTCCCTGTTCCAATCGGATTTGCTCTGCCATCTCAGACCATCCTTCCAGCACATCTTGCAACTCTTTGCAAAAGTCTGTTTCCATTGAATAGATTTTTTGGAAAGCCTCCCCTGTGGAATGCAGATTTTTTCCATTTATAATCCCACACAAGGCTCTTAATTTTCGATTAGTCAGCTCCAATTGAAAAACAGTGAGCTTTTCCTCTATCTCCCAGTCCTTCTGTGCCAGCATAAGAACGAAGTCCAACATCTTCGGAGAAGGGAGGTGGGTATCAAATTACATTTCCTGTCTTTCTCCTCCTTTGTCTCAATTTTTTCCTGCGCAATTCCAAATCGCCGCCATTTCTTCCGACGCCAGAATATAAAGATCAAAACTTCGAATGGAGATATTTCTCCTCAGTTAACCCCTAAAAGGGAATCTCTACAGACTCAGTTTTCAAATTCCAAGTACTTTCAATTGATTAGTGTAGCAGCAGTCACTTAAAGAGTTAATTCCTTCCACCGCCGAAGGGAGAGAGGCGGGCTGCCTTTTCTTTTGATCCCAGAGCTTTTCCCGGAGAACAAAGAGTCAGTCAGTTACTCACAGCTTCTGGTTTCTTAGCAACTCCTTAATGACAGGTAGAACAGAGACGCTCCTCACGGACTTAGCCGCCGCATGTAAACATCCCGGTTGGGGCATGTCCCCTAGAGCCCGGCTCCGTGGTCCCTTCACCCCCACCCCCCCCTTACAGGGGGCGCGGGGGAAGGGTTCGGAGCACAACGGGCATAGCCGGGGAGCCCAGGGCGCGGGACGCTCTTCCCGCGCCCCAACCAGAGCCCTGCATGCGGCTGCAGGAGCTCCTAACCCCCGGGATGAACTGGGTGCCTCGCCACCGAAGCAGCCCAGGACCATCCGCGATGGCGCCAGCCGCCGGAAGTGTACCTCTGTCAGATTGGAAGGCTTTTACCCTGGTAGAGAACTTGAGTTCAACTGCTACCACCCACTCTTTAATCACTTTGGCTGTTTGCCCCTTATCTTTAAGAGTGTAAATCCAGCCCATCCTTGAGTAATCGTCAATCAAACAAAGAGCCCACTTCGAACCAGCCATACTGGCTGTCGGCATCGGACCACATAGATCCGTATGGACCAGCTCAAAAGCTCATTTGGTCACCCTCTCGGACCTCGGGTAGCTACATGTGTGAACCTTGGCTTTCTTACAAGTCTTACAGTCTAAGAACTTAGAACATTCTTTCATTTTACATCCTTCAGCACTCAACCTGCTTATCTCCAATTGGCATGTGACATTCTCCTGTGCCACATGTGCACGCACTGGTCGTGAGTGGGAACATTGGCACACTGTACCTGTGCTTCCTTAGAAGCGTCAATACCTGTTTCAGAGACCTGCACCCTCTCAGAGGCGTCATTACCTGTTTCCAGGACATACAGCCCATCCTGGCATTTTACCTGGACCAACAGCTCTCCAACTTTGGAAATGGAGCACATCTGGTTTCCAAAACTGACCAGAAAACCTGCATTGTCAAGAGCAGAAACAGAAAGTAAACCACTTTTCATGCCAGACAGCAAATACACATCAATCTCAGCATTCAAACAAGGCATAAAAGCAACCCCAGCGGATGTAATAGTCCTCTTTGTTGCGTCTGCCAACGTTACAGTTTGTCCATCTCGAACTTCCCAGCAGTCTCTCAACTGGACACTAGAGGGCACTGCAAGGTGGTGACTGGCTCCACTATCGATCACCCAGCGTTGTTTACGACCTGCCGTTGCTTTACTCATCAGAGCAAACGCAGCTGATGAGTATTGAGTTCCGGCCCCACCACCTCTGCCCCCATGGGAAGGGCCTCTACCTGCACGTCATCCTCTGGCTTTTATCTGTCGATTGCTATGAGGGTTATCTGTCGATTGCTATGAGGTAGGCTTCCTGAGGGCAATTTCGACGCAAGTGCTGATCAGACCCACAGCAAAAACATCGCTTTACTGCAAAGGCATCTACTGTGCTTTCAGTGCCCCTACACCTGGGAACAGTAACAGGACAGCCACCCTTCGCACCTTTGCTTCGCTCTCTTTGTCTGCGATCCTGCTCATCTCCCAAGTGTCCAGCAACATAGTTAAAGTCCAGCTGAGCTATAGGCATTGCTTCCAGTGTTAAACACAAAGTTTCATAGCTTGGGTCTAGAGAGCTCAGGAGTATATAAACTTTCCGTTCTTCCGAAAAAGGGACCTGTAGTTGCCTTATTTTTTTATAAGGAATTTATTAAATTTTCCAATAAAACAAACAATACAAAATACAATAAAACAAACAACAACAACCACAAAAAAAAACTACAAAAATACAAAAATACAAAAATTCTAACTAACTTTATCATAATCATAACATAATATTGGGACCTCCTCACGTCCTCTCTTCTGCGTTCATTTCTAATCTTCTTTAGTAACTTTGTAACATTATAAAATCCTCTTTCTCACCTAATCTTATCATTATAAACCTTAATCAACATTTAACTCTATTATAATCCTAATAAAATCCACATAACATAATTCTAACTACTTCTTATATCCTATTTTCAACTAACTTCTAACAATACTGTAGCCTAAAATGTCCTTCTGATTTCAATTTCAAATGTCTATCTTTTCACGTCGTTTCAAATAATCTTTGAATTTCTTCCAATCCTCTTGCACCATTTCCTCCCTCTGGTCTCGGAGTTTCGCGGTCAGTTCTGCGAGTTCCATATATTCAATCAACTTCATTTGCCAATCTTCCACTGTTGGTAGTTCTTCAGTTTTCCAGTTTTTAGCTATCAAAATCCTAGCAGCTGTAGTGGCATACATAAAAAATGTTCTGTCTTTATTGGGGATTTCATAGTTGGTCATGCCCAGCAGAAAGGCCTCTGGTTTCTTAGTGAATTTATATACTTAAGAAAATTGACTTAGTCATCAGAGGCCTTATTCCAGCAGAAAATATTGTCAGCGTGAAATTTCTTCCATTTGATAAGGCCCAAAACAGAGTTGTGGTGACCTTTAAGGACTGGTCGGTAACTAAACAAATCTTGGACAAGAGGGATAGGCTCCAGAGGGCTGGCCTGTTAGTGACCCGCCTATTCGAAGAGTCCGGCAATCCACCATCTCTCTTAGGAACACGCAAGCCTACTAGTCTGCGCACAGATTTGGAAATGGCTTCTGAAAACCACAAACAAGTCCAACCGGAGGCAGTTAAAATTTCCAAACAGAAGGCTAAGGTCCAAAAAATTTTATCCCCTTCCAATGAACCCGAAAAAGATACCTTAAATGAAAAGGAGCTGCTTTTTTTAGCCTCCCTTGAGCAGATTCAACAGTCTCAGGATGCGTTAATAGCTAGGTTACAAACCATTAAAAAATCCTTACTCCTCCAAGGCTTTTCTGCTCCTTTGGAATTTAATTATGCTACTAACACAACAAAGCCCTTATCCAACGAAGACTGGACACAGTGCCGGTTCCTGTCCCCCGAAGAAGTGGGTTCTCCCACACACCCCTTAATACCTCAATCAACAACACACCAGGTAGAACTTGCCATGCCGATGAGTAGGAACGGTTCAATCTTTGTGGACGCCTCGGGATCCTTAGATGACATTCAGGTGGAGGATTGAAAGACAGATACAGCGAGGGGACACCATGCCAGGGAATCAAAACTCACCAAGCTAGTCCCTACCACAAATGATCTTAACAGCCCACTCCACCTCTACAAAAACATTCATTCCATCATCCTAAAGAACAAACGGAGGAGTCTACCTTTATTCCCCTCACCACCATATTTCCACATATTATCGTGGAATGTGGCGGGCTGGCTGTCTAAGCAGGGCGATGCTGATCTTCTGGATTTCCTCTCAAAATTCCAGATTATTTGTTTACAGGAGACCTGGTGCCTAGACTCTCATCTCCCTTACTTACAGGGCTATGTGGCTTTTGCTACCCCTGCGGAAAAACTAAATAACCGTGGCCGACCTAGTGGAGGTTTGGTCACTTTTATTCCTATAGAGCAAGGGTACAGGGTGCGACAACTGCAGTGGATGAAGAGCAACAATTTTCAGATTTTACTTATCTCCAATAACACAGGGGGAGATTTTCTATGTTTCAACATTTATATTCCCCCCGTGTGTACCTCCTCTCAGACAATACAAATCTGGGAAGATTTGGAGTCATGCTTGGAGAAGGCCAAAATAGAATTTCCTGACTGGAGCATCCTGCTGGCAGGTGACTTTAATGCCAGGATAGGCAGCGACATCAATTCGTATGGCTCCAAAACCCAGTTTTTACCAGAGGCAGACTGGTTTATCCCTTGGAGCTCTGATGAAAAGGTCCTGAATAAGGCAGGTAATATATTACTGGAGATTGCCTTTAAGCATAATTTGTACAACCTGCATGGTACTTACATGGATAGGGCAGGAGGTTTCTTTTCTTTCATCGGCCCTCGTGGTGCAAGTGTGATTGACCATATCCTGGTCTCTCCAACAATTTTGGAGAGGGCACAGGGTCTCAGCACTTTTAACAGAACTGAGAGCGACCATCTTCCTATAGCAATCTCACTAACTCCCCTCGAATCGGGGGGATTACAACATCTACATTGTGCAGTCCCTCCTCAAGCACCGGCCCCACGCAGGCGTAAATGGAACAGCGAGCTGGAGCTTAAAATTAAACACACCTGCACTCTCCAGACTTATTGGTTCTGAGAGACCAGTGTCTTTTACCTAACTTTGATCCTTTTTCACTATATCAGCGGATCTCAGAGTCTCTTTTCCCATTACTTATAAACACCAGGCCTCCCAAACAACATAACAAATCGGGGGTTTGGTTTGACAAAGACTGCCGGAAGCTAAGATCCCTGCTCAGGAAACAACAAAACAAGGTAAAACAGGAGAGGACTCTGTCATCTATGGTAAATTTCCACAGGTGGCGCTCTTACTATAAAAACACCTTAAAACTCAAGAAATCCCTTTATAGGAAGGAACAATGGGAGGCACTTGATAAGGCGATTAAACTGCGAGACGATAGAAAATTTTGGGACATAATAGCACAGGGAGTCTCATCCAAAGGAAAAATTGTAAACAACAGTATTTCATCTGATGTGTGGTTTCAATACTTTTCCCAGCTATACACACCCTCAAATACTGCTAATTTGAGTCCGTCCCTCCCATTGAAGAATGATCATCTAGCTAGTTGGGATCCTGTTACGGAATCAGAGTGCCTACAGCTAATTAAAACATTAAAAAATGGCAAAGCTCCTGGTGAGGATATGATCCCCCCTGAGGTATTTAAATCAAATGCCCAATGGTGGGCCATCTTTTTGGCCAAACTTTTTACGGCAATAAACAACACATGTAAAATTCCAGCAAACTGGAAACTAAGTGTGGTAGCCCCTATCTACAAGAAGGGAGATATTCAAGATCCAGCAAACTACCGCCCTGTAAGCCTTCTGGACATCGCATACAAACTTTATACCCGGTACTTATTAAACAAGTTGGTAGACTGGGCGGACCACACTAACCTGTTCAACAAGGAACAGGCAGGATTTAGAAAGGGCCACAATACGATAGGTCACTGTATGGTACTACAGACCCTGGTAGCTAAATATTCAAAAGCGTATAAGAGCAGACTCTTTGTGGCCTTCATAGACTTGACATCTGCCTTTGATTCAATCTGTAGAGATAGACTATGGAAAAAATTATATGAAACGGACATTGACAGACGACTTTTAAAAATTCTCAGAGAGTTACACACAGATACTACAGTTAAAATCAGAACTGGGCCATCGGGAACTCTTACGGACCCACTGCCATTGGGGAAAGGGGTCAAACAGGGATGCCTGCTAGCCCCATTTCTTTTTAACTTTTATATAAACGACATTGTCCAGTACATGGCAAAGTACAAGTCATCGGCTCCAGCCCTCGAAGGTAAACGTCTGAATATATTGTTATATGCCGATGACATGGCTTTAATGGCACTCACCCGAAGAGGCTTACGCAGCATGTTGGAGGGGATCGCAGCCTACTGTTCTCATAACTCACTAAAGATAAACTATGACAAAACAAAAATTGTGGTGTTCACTAGAGCTCGCCACACTTTTAGATGGTCTTTAGACGAACATGTGATTGAACAGTGCCCTTTTTTTAAATATCTGGGTGTTACATTCCAGGCTACATCTAGTTGGCTAGCCCACTTTAAGGCTGTAACCATCCTAACACGAAGAACAATTGGTGTCCTGCTTAGTTTCTTCCATACCCGGGGAGGACAATTGGTGATCCCGGCATTAAGAGCTTTTGTTGGGAAAGCTATTCCCCAGATGTTATATGGGGTAGAACTCTGGGGGTGGAACCAGAGGCTGTTGGAACGGCTTGAAATTTTGCAAAATTATTATCTCAAGAGGATTCTAGGCCTTCCTCAAGGAACCCCGGCAGCTTTCTTGAGGGTGGAGGTTGGATTACCCTCTGTGTCTGCCAGGGCCCACTTAAGATTCCTACGATTTTACATCAACCTTGCAAACACTTCAAACACCTTATTGGCCAAACAAGCCTTTGTATCTCTTCAAAAGAACACCACTTGGCGTCAAAACCTATCTGGATCCTGGTTAGTGAATGTGTTTTTCAACACCTTTTTAAGCTCATTATAAATCTTCTCCCAGAAGTCCTTTACCTTTGGGCACGTCCACCACATATGAAAGAAGGTACCTTCTACTTGCTTACACTTCCAACATTTATTACACAAACCATGATACATCTTAGCTAACTTAACTGGCGTTAAATACCATCTGTAAATCATTTTCATGATGTTTTCTCTTAAACATTACATGCAGTAAACTTAGTACCTTCCCTCCACAGTCTCTCCCAATCCTCCAACATTATATTATGCCCAACATCTTTAGCCCAATCAATCATCACTGATTTAACCATTTCATCTTTCGTATGCCACTCTAGCAAAATTATACATTCTGGAAAGATTTTTTGTACTAGGTTCTATTAATTCCGTTTCCAACTTGGATTTCTCTGACTGAAAGCCTTGTTTCTTATCCAACTTAAAACTTCATTTATCTGATAATACTGCAACCAGTCAGATACTTTCTCTTTCAATTGTTCATAACTTTTCAATTTAAAATTCTGACCTTCTTGTTCTAATATATCAGCATATTTTGGCCACTTTGCAGGCATGTTAGGTCTCTTGTAGGCCTTAGCTTCAACTGGTGAAATCCATCTGGGGGTCTTCCTCTCCAACAAATCTTTATTCCGAATCCAAACCTGATACAAGGCATTCCTAATAATGTGATTTTTAAAAGCTTTGTGGGCCTTAACTTTGTCGTACCAAAGATACGCGTGCCAACCAAATACATTATCATGTCCTTCCAAGTCCAAAACATCCGTATTTTCTAACTTAAACCAATCTTTCAACCAGCAAAAGGCTGCAGCTTCAAAATAAATTCTTAAATCTGGCAGTGAGAATCCACCTCTTAGAGTCCGTTAATCTTATATTTATTCTGGGTTTTCCCCTGCCAGACAAATTTAGACAAATCCTTTTGCCACTTTTGAAACAGTCCATCTTATCAATAATGGAAGCTTGGAATAAAAACAACATCTTTGGTAACACATTCATCTTTATCACTGCTATTCTGCCCATCAAAGACAATTTCAATCTTGTCCATATGTCCAAATCTCTTTTTATCTCATTCCACAACTTCTCATAATTGTCCTTGAACAGGTTCATTCTTAGGAGTTAGATTAACTCCCAGATATTTCACCTTATTAACAAAATTAAGTCCAGTTTGATCTTGTAATTTCTGTACCTGCATAGGTGTTAATTTTTTTGCTAAACTTTGGTCTTTGCTTTATTCAACTTAAATCCTGCCACTTGTCAAAATGATTCAATTGTCTCTAATGCTTTAATCACGCTGGTTTCTGGGTCTTGTAGGGATAACACAAGGTCATCGGCAAAGGCTCTCAATTTATATTCTTTCTCTCCCACCCTTATTCCTTTTATCTTTTGATCAGTTCTAATCATACTGCAAGATCTTTACTTCTTTCTGTATTTGTTGGTTCTTGAGGTGTCCTCCTAATTTTTTCTCTTTCAGCCTTATTTGCTCCAACAGTCTTTCCTTTTCCAGATTTTGCTCCTTCTTCTTCTTCACTTTCTCTCTTATGAGGAACCCTCTCATAACTGCTTTGCTTGCGTCCCACACCATTCTTTTTTCCACTTGTGTGTTGAAATTGATCTGAAAATATTCTTTAATCATCTTTTGGGCATCTTCTAAGACTTTAGGATCTCTCAGCAGTGAATCATCCATTCTCCAGCTAAAAGAATCCCAATTGCACAGCATTATGATCTGAACACGTCTTGGGGCAAATTTCTGCCTTATGAATTTTAGGTGTCAACAATCTTGAAATCCATATATAATCGAGCCGGGACCATGACAACTGTGGCTCTGAATAATATGTTGCCTCTGTCTCAGTGGGGTTCTTCAGCCTCCATGAATCTATCAAGTCCAAATTGTCCACCATTTCAAAAAAAGTTTTTGGCAGTTTCCCTTCATTCGTAATTTTAGTCCTTTGTGATCTGTCCATCAGTGTGGAAACTGCCCCATTAAAGTCTCCAAGGCAAATGAGATTGTAATCCATATAATCCAGTAAGATGTCATGGATCTTCTTGAAAAAGATTGATTTTCCTTCATTTGGTGAATAAATTCCCAGTATTATGTATTTTTCGCCTTGCACAGTGATTTCAATCACGATGTATCTCCTTTCTTCATCCTTAAACAGTTGTCTTGGGTTGTATTTCTCCTTTGCATAGATTACAACTCCTCTCTTCTTGACCTTATCCGAAGACACAAATTCCTGTCCTAATTTTTTATTTTGTAAAATCCTTCTATGCTGTCTGATTACATGGGTCTCCTGTAAACAAATTACGTCCAAATTCTTCTTTTCTAATGCGTAGTTCACTCTATGTCTCTTAGGCCTCTGTTTCAGACCGTGGACATTCCACGTCAATAGCTTCAGCATCATCTTGCTCAGCAACCTGTTCCCCCGACTGCTCCTTCCTCTTCTTCTGATTCTTCTTCTTCTCCTGGTGCTGGTTTTCCTGGTATAGATGGGAAGAGTCTTGCCGGATCTAATGAGGAACCTTCAAAATCTGATGCGTGTTTCTCCAAGAACTTCTGTTTGTCCTCAATCAATCTTATTCTGACTCTTCTTTCTTTGTATCTAAATGTTAGGCCTTGTGGAAACTCCCAGCTGTAAGGTATCTTCCTTCTCCTTAATTCTGCTGCCAAATCGTTAAATCCAAATCTTAGATTTAGGAAGTACCTGGGGATATCCTTGTAAATGATCACCGGATGCTGTTGTACCACCAAATTATTCTTGTAATGAAAGTCGAGAATCTGATATCTCTGCTGCTTGTTCTGGAACACTATCATACAGTCATTAACAGTCTTTGTATTCTTCTTGCCTTTGGCTCCAAATCTGTAGGCCTTCACTATAAATGTCTGCAGATCATTCACTTCCAGTTCCCAGAAAGCAGAAAATTCTTTGACTATAAAGTCCTTGAGGCTCTCTTGTTCCAGTTCAGGAAGATGTCTCAATCTTAGGTTCTGTTCTCTTTCCTTTAGCTGCAAAAAAGCCAGTTGTTCCTGCACGTCTCTTTGCTGGTTCTCAAGCCCTTGAAATTTATCTGTGTCCAATTTTTCAACTCTATTCTCCACAGCCGTGATTTTAACTTTAAATTGTTCTGATTCTTCTTTCAGTACTTTAACTTCCTTTCCAATCTGTTTAATTTCTTGAGTATTTTCCTTCACTGTATTCTCCACTGATTGAATGGATTTCTTAAGATCTACTGTAGATTCTTTTAATTCATCTGACACTGCTCGAATAGATGCATTAACTTTTTCAAACCTGTAGTTGCCTTAGACGGTTGAACACTGTTACCATCTTGGTGACATGTTCTCGCACACAGGCTCTCGGCTCCAAACGAAGGTCAAAAAGCTGCCTGGTGACATGGACCCATTCCCCAGCTGTGTCCCTCTGATGCACACACCTGAGGGCTTCCCATATCTGTTGGGTGTTATTGTCAACATCAACATGAGCCATTTGTTCCTCATCTATGGCTAGAACCAGATGCGCAACAGCTCTCTGGTCTCTTCTTAAATCTGCCGCTGCTGCTGCCACTTCTGCATCTGCTGCCCCAGCAGGGGGTGGTACAAGTGGGTTCTGTATACAAATCCAGAGCCCCTTAGCAGTCATCCACACCTGTACCCTCTTAGACCAATCAGCCCAGTTCTTCCCATTCAGCCTTGGAAAAAGGCACTTGAAAATTTTCCTGTGGTGCTGCCATTTTCCCCTTTGGGCTTGTAAGTACTCACACAGCTGTTGCTTCCAGCTCCCAGCTCCAGAAAATGGCGTTCACTAGCGAGTCTCACTGCTCTGTGCCTTAAAACATAGCACATTACAAAACTCCAGCTAGCCTTTCTTGCTGCCGGCTGCAGCAAACACACAGACCTCCGTCCTGGCCATAAATCACCTCAGGACTCCTTGCCACTTATATGCGCCGCTCACCCATAACCTATGAAGGAGTGAGAGTCAGTCCGATCGATGTTCGGAATTTACAGGGTCCGCACTGCAGGGGTTTTTCCATCAGAAAGGAATCAAGCACAGATTGACAGCTCCATATTCTCCTCAGCAGAATGGCATTGCAGAGAGGCGGAACAGGACGCTGAAAGAGGCGGTGTCAGCCATGCTTTTCGATGCTCAGTTGCCTCAGAAGTACTGGGCGGAAGCATGGAAGTGTGCCTCTTTCTGTTTGAACCGAACACACAGTTCGGTGGTAGGGGACACGTCCTATGCCCTGTTGTATGGCAAGAAGCCAAAGGTCCATTTTCTGAGAGTTTTCAGTTGCGAGGCTTATGTTCTCATTCCCAAAGCCAAGCGCCGGAAAGGTGGTCCCAGGTCTCAGAAGATGATCTTCGTCGGGTACGAGCCAGCCTCGAAGGCCTGGAGGTTTGGTTTCCCTGAGGGGAGGGACCAGTCATGGGTGGTGCTCAGCAGCAGTGCTGAGTTCTGTGAGCAAGAGGGGTGGAAGCGCATTCACGGGAATCCTGAGGTTCTCACAGACATTCTGGAAGGTCCTGCTGACGTGGGACAAGCAGGTGCGCCACCTGCTGGTGGCGGTGGTCCGGCTGGTGGACCGGGTCCGGCAGGTGGACCGGGCCCAGCTGGCGGACCAGCCCCAGCTGTTGGTCCAGCCCCGGGAGGTGGTGGTGCTGCCACTCCTGGCCCTTCTGGTGGTTCGGGCTGAGCTCCTGGCCATGGCCAGGGTGCACCACAACAGGGAGCTACTCCAAAGCAAGAGCCGAGGAGTGCACCCATCTCCCCAGTGGCCAGGACTGGAAGACTGTTCAAGCGCAGTAGGACATCTCCAGAAGCTGGTCCAGGGGGACAAAACAAGCGCAGCAAGTCAGTAGGAGAGTTGCCAGGCACTAGGGACTCACAGGCAGAGTCCAGCTCGTCTGGGTCAGAGGGGGAATCCAAGGCAACGCTGAGGAGGTCCAAGAGGACCACGAAAGGAATCCCTCCTGACAGGTACACAGCCACTAGCGTGTGGGCTTGTATGGCTCTGTGTGAGCCAGAGAGCTTTGAGGAAGTGCAGCAATTGCCAGAGTCGGAAGCCACGAAGTGGCACGAGGCAATGCAGAGGGAGATGGACTCCATGAAGGCACTGAAGGTGTTCTCCACAGTGACACTGCCTGAGGGCGAGAGTGCAGTGAGCAGTCGCTGAGTGTTTAGGCTTAAACCCACAGCAACTGGAGAACCTCGGTACAAGGCTAGGCTTGTAGCCAGAGGTTACACACAGAGGAAGGGCTTGCATTACACGGAGGTGTATGCGCCGACTTCTAGGAGTGAAACTCTTCGCTTTTTGTTAGCTGTAGCTGCTCAGAGAGGCTTTGTAGTGCATCACTTCGATGTTGACGTCGCTTATCTGAACTCGTCTTTGGAGGAGGTTCTGTACATGCTACCTCCACCAGGGTTCGAGGGCAATAAGCCGAATGTCGTGTGGAAGCTACACAAATCCATCTATGGCCTGCGACAGTCTGCCAGGAACTGGAATTTGTGTCTCCATGAGGCTTCAGAAAGCATGGGGTTCCAACGGAGTCTTGCTGACAGTTGTCTTTACCTGGCAGGTTCCGGCCAGGAGCAAACTCTGGTGCTCTGTTACGTTGATGACATCATTTGCCTTGCAAAGTCAGAGAGTCAAGTGCAAGAGTTTGCAGAGGAGCTTAGTAAGCATTTCAAGCTCAAAGAACTAGGTCCAGTGAATGTCTACCTAGGAGTCAAGATTGACAGGACAGAAGACGGCAGTTTCTTGCTGAGTCAGGAAGGCAAGATCGAGCAGTTGCTTGAGAAGTTCAGAATGTCTGATTGTGCTAGTGTCAGAACACCCATGGAGACTTGTTTCGTAAAGGACAGTCAGTCTGGGGAACACTCTGCGTTCCAGAGCCCCGAGGTGTTCCAGTCAGCTCTAGGAAGTCTGTTGTATCTCTCCCAGTGGAGCAGACCAGATATAGCTTTTGCTGTAAATCTGCTCAGCAGGGAAGCTGCAAATCCCAGTGTGCATGCCTGGAATGGCATCAAGAGAGTGCTTAGGTACCTGCAAGGTTCCAGAGATTGGCGTCTCAAACTGTCAGCAGAAGGTGAAGCACAGCTCACTTGCTGGTCTGACAGTAGCTGGGCCAATCTGGAAGACAGGAAGTCAGTGTCTGGACTCGTTGTCAAGTACGTTGAGGCTCTAGTCTGGTGGAGGTCCAGGAAGCAGAGTCTCCTTGGTCTCTCCTCTACAGAAGCTGAATTCAGTGCGTTATCTGAGGTCTGTAAGGAGATGGAGTTTTACAAGTGTTTGGTCCAGGAGGTCAACGCCGAGTGTTGCCTACCCATCATGGTTTGGGAGGACAACCAGCCCTGTTTGAAACTGGCAGAAACTGGGCAGTTCAATTCCAGAACCAAACATTTGGACATCTGGTTTCGGAATGTTTGTCAGTGTCCAGACAGGCTTGGTGAAGCTGAAGTACTGTCCAAGCCAAGAGAACCTAGCAGATGGGTTCACCAAACCTTTGGGTTTCCAGCGTCATTGGGAATTCTGTGATGGTTTGTGTCTGACGTAGGTTGCGACCTATGCTGTGCTCTGTGGTGCTGGGCGAGAGGGGGTGTGAGGAGTGCTGAAAGGGTTACACTCAGCTCGACAGTTACGTCCAGCCCACAGGGGAAATGACATTGTGCTTTCTGTGTATGTAATGTAACTGGTGTAATTCCCAGTGTGTTCGATTTGTCCGTTGCTGTTTCACGCGCTGGTCAGAGAGCAAGAATGTCCGCTCTCTCTCCCGGTATGTGATTTATGATCTGCTGTAATAAAGAATGCTGCTTTGCTGAAAGAAGCAGGAATCACTCTGAGTTTGTGCCAGACTGTTTTCTCTAGACGCTTTCGCAGCAGGTTTGCTTCCGAAGAAGAAGGGCTGCATGTAACTCTGCTGAAATTGAAAGTAAGTTAGCTGTGCAACAGAAGCCTGCTGGACGCCATACTATACGAGATTTATGTCTTGTGGACGCGGGGGGTTTTCTGCTACGACCCTCTGCAACTTCAAAACGGACAAGCAGACAAAAGGTCTTTTGGTTGGCTATTGCGCACAGCGCATAAGTGGTTGTCGCTTTTCTTTCCATACAGCGAGCAGGGAGGGGGGAGGCATGGGCTGTCGTGCGTCTCTTCTCCCTGCTCGCTGTACGGAAAGAAAGCAGCAGCCACTTACACGCTGTGACCAGCTATCGCACACAGCGCGTAAGCAGCAGCTGCTCTGCTTGCTTCAGAATTTTTCCCCCCTTGTTTTCCTCCTCTAAAAATTAAGTGTGTCTTATGGTTGGGTGCGTCTTATGGAGTGAAAAATGTGGTAGTTCTTTCCAGTTGATAAGTTTGGCATCTGGCCCAGGGCTGGCATCTAGCCCAAAATTAAGTAGTAGTGTTTATTATTTCACTACTCCAGATTACATTCCTGCTTTAAGAGTTCTTCAGGACTGACCTGTATTCTTTGCTTCATGATAATACTTGTTCTGCAGAGTGAGAAATGAATCTTTTAAAATATTTTATCCCAGAACTCTGTTTCTGCTGTTTACTCCATGGCCAGCAAGGCCCACCCCCCCTTTCCCCTCATCTGCCTCTGAGCTGTGACCTCTCTCAAACCCCTCTTGTAAATCTATACTGTCTTCCTCCTCCCTGAAAGGGTCAGGATGGGGAGGTGGTCTCCACCATTCCTCCTCTGCTCATTCCCTGACAGCACCTTACCTTGGGAGGCAGCAGTGACAGCAATGAACACTGCCAGGCCTGCATGGTAGAAAGGGTCCCCTTCAGCACTGGGCACTAAGCTCCCAGGCAGGTCTTGCACACATCAAGCACAAGGAAGGCCAGTGCAGCACCTGTCTGCCTGGCGTCCCACTCGTCTGTCCATTCCCAACAGCAATGGCTGGCGGACTGGCTAGCTGGGCTTCCTCACCCGCTTGCTTGCTTACTCCGAGGCCACCTCAGCTCCTGGCAACCAGCACTCCCTGGCCAGAGGCACCATTGGCATGGAGAGCTTGTAATCACGGTTGCAGCAAACAGATGTGCAAGCCTTTGCAAGACAGAGACACGAGAGGGCATCAGAGGGAGGGAAGGGAGGGACAGAGGCCAGAGTTGCTTGCAGCACCCCTGACCATCATTCAAGGCACCCCATAGTGCCATGGCACACTGGTTGAAAACCACTGCCCTACATTATTTATTCACAGGATTTGCAAATAAAAAAGAAATATTATACTTCCCCATATACTAGCTTCTACTGCAGAGAAATATTTGGGGTCATTTAAGAGAGTCAAAATGGCTTCAGGATTGCTCAACTATACCATTTCAGAATATAGTTTATGTACCTACATATGTGCACCCACCCTGTGTATTTTGAACATTTATTTTATTGTTTTGACATCTTAGAATTGGGGGTGGGGTACATGCAATGGCCAGTTCTCTGGTAACAATACTATGATTCACTGTATATTTTTGTACAGAGGTCAGGTGACCACCTGCAGTTCAGACCTTCCAGCCTCTTCTGCAAAGGATGACCAACCAGACAGTTGGTGTTTGGACAAATTGCCTTCTTTTGAAAGAAGATGATGTGTGTGTTTGCTCATCAGCAGCAAAGCAGTGGAGGACATCTCCTCAGGGGCCAAAACATCCAGCAGATGACAGAAAAGATAAAGATCAGGTGAGGGTGGGTACATGTCTGTACTCTGCACTCAGCCCCACCTCTGCTCCAGTAGAGCAACTGACTGGCAAGTGCCCAGCTTTTGGAGAAATGCAGCGCGGTACACCTGGCTCAGCCCGCTGGGTTGGGGAGTGGCTTGGATGGTTTCCCTGCCTAGGTTGTCTTTAGAATCATAGAATTGCAGGGTTGGAAGGGACCTCGAGGGTCATTCACTATTGTGTCCCAACCCACCAGTTGAAGACCAGCCTTATAGGAAATTGGAAATTAATTGCCTTTGTTCTCTGATGGATCTTTGGTAGCAGAAATGGAATCTGTGAAGCTGAAATATTGCATTGGAAGGAAAAGTTATAATCAATTCTTAACATTTTTTTTATTTACTGTGTTAAACAAGGACCAGAGAAAATCCCTGATCCAAATACAATGGAACTGAAAGCATTACAGGTACAGAGACTATTGAAAACACAGAGTAATATAATATTTTCAATACAACTGAATTATAGCATTGTTTTGTTGTTTGGTTTTTTTCCCTTCCCCATCTTTCCTTTCCTCGCTTCCTCACCCCACCCTGCCAACTCCCAAACCATTTTTGGAAAATAAATGTAATAAGAACTAGGGCAAAAAAGTTCTAAAGGTGAAGCACAGTGTGTCAAGTGGCATAAGAAAACCAACGCCTGCTTCCAAGGACACAAGTCACTTTATGACAGTGAGCTTGTCTGCAATCGATTGACTCTTCTTGGGTCTGACTTTTCTTGTTCTTCTACGGCTGCACCTTGTGGAAATCAGTTCCAACATACCATACTGGATCTTATCATCTGTGCAGAAAACCTGGAGTGCAATTTTACATAAGGGCTCATCCACACTTTTCCTCAACCAGTATTTTGATTGTAAGGTAAAGGTAAAGGGACCTCTGACCATTAGGTCCAGTCATGTCTGACTCTAGGGTTGCGGCGCTCATCTCGCATTACTGGCCGAGCTTCCAGGTCTTCCAGCTTCGGTAATCTTTACTTGCCTTGTTTGATTTATTTTATTCCTATCTGTTATTTCGGTTACTCACCTACTGTCGTTCCATCCTGGTGTATTTTTTTTTACTTTGACTTTATCTAGAATATTTCTTGTTTTCATCTTCTTTCCATTTTCTTATCTTTTTATCTTATGGGGTGGGGGTTGGTTCGGGGCCTCATCTCGCTTTACTGGCCGAGGGAGCCGGTGTACAGCTTCCGGGTCATGTGGCAGCATGACTAAGCCGCTTCTGGCGAACCAGAGCAGTGCCGTTTACCTTCCTGCCGGAGCGGTACCTATTTATCTACTTGCACTTTGACGTGCTTTCGAACTGCTAGGTTGGCAGAGCAGGGACTGAGCAACGGGAGCTCACCCCGTTGCGGGGATTCGAACTGCCGACCTTTTGACCAGCAAGCCCTAGGCTTTGTGGTTTAACCCACAGCGCCACCCGCGTCCCTATTTTGATTGTATTGTATCCCAATTAATTCCCTTGGGTCCAAGAGCTTTTCTCATTGTTCTGTGGCTGTACTTTGTGAAAATCCAATTGGCACATGATACGATCAAAACTGGCACACAATATAATCAAAACATGGGGTGAGCAAAAGTGTGAAGCTCAGAGACAGAAGGAACTGAGACAGAAATGAGGCAGTGGGAGCAGAAAGGTTTTTAAAAGTTGACTTCAGCAACAAGACTTTTAGCTTTTAAACCTCAACACCATGTATTGTAGTAGTAATAATAATAAAGACTTTTTTTCACAGTAAGTCTGGTCTTGGTGTCCACAAACGCTTGAGAAGGGTTCAGCAACCAGGCCTGGGTCTCCAAATCACAGCATCCCCACCGCCAGTGCTATTTTTCTAGAAAAAGAAATGCCAGAACTCACCATGAATGCCTCCCTTGTTCTCTTCTAATGGCAATGGTGCCCACCAAAGAGGTGCCGGAACTCAATTCCATTGAGTTCCAGCTGGAAAAAGTCCTGCCCACTTCCACAAGCTCCCTGACCTCACTGGATATCACTTGGTGGAGCCACAAGAAGAGGCAGGCAGATTTCCATATGCTGGGGCACCTGTCTACCACAAAGGTCCTCAAAGTGTTTTCAAATTAATCATTTAAAAAATCAAAAAAATAAAATCAGGATTGTAAAACATTTAACATGAATCCATTCAACATTTTAAAAACTAAATTATAGTACTGCCAGCGCTGTTGGGGTGGTAGTGCAGTGTTCTTGGATTGAAGGGTACTGAAGTAAAGCCAGCCTGGACTTGGGGGCATGGCCTCATCCTTCTTGGAAGGCAACAGCGTTTTGGCCATGCATTTCCAACCATCAAATGAACAGGCACAACTTTTGGAGGCCAAAACAGATGGGGGTTTAAAAGTGTTTTGGTATTGAATAAGCAGATTTCATAGAAAGTTGGGTTTCATAGAATTATAGAGTTGAAAGGGACTCCAAGGGCCATCTAGTCTAAACCTGTGGATTATATATATATATACAGACACTGTCCTCCATTGGAAGATCACAGGGCAGTTTACAGTATAAAAACAGAAAAAGACATAACGTAACTCATAATAACAAACTAAACAATAAATCACTCCAGTTAAAAGGCCATAGATTGTTTTAATTAGCCGAAGGCCTGGGAGGAATGTTTTCACCTGGCACCTAAAGATATGTAATGAAGGCACCAGGTGTCAGGGTTGCACCAGACGAACAGGAGTGGTGGCAAGCCCCCCTAGGCGAAGCAGCAACCACAGAAGAGTCCGGAGAAATGGAGGGATTCTTACCTGAAGAAGACTGGTGGCAACACTCCTCAGAAGAGGAAGAAGCAGATAGAGAAGAGGGAAGGCCAGAACAGGAGGAGCAAGAAGTTGAGCCAGAATCAGGCTCTTGTGAGGAGAGGAGCTGGCGGGCCCCCTCCCCTCCTCCCATCTCAGCTGTAGAACGTAGAGTTGAGAAATGGAGGGAGCAATTGGAGGCAGTTGTAGCTCGTAAAAGGCGTGGTGATGAGCTGGCTACTTAAGGAAGGCTGGCTGCTTCCCTTGCCAGCATCTGCAACTGCTGTGTTGAAGTGCGTGGCTGTGCCTGCTCATCCTGCTCCTGATTCCATGTGCCTGACATTGGCTGGTTCCTGACTTGGACTGCTCCTGACTTTGGCTTCTCTTGACCCTAGTACTGATACCTGACTTTGGCTGTTCCTGACTCAGTCTGTTAAACCTAGGCTCTGTCTGCATCCGGCGGCTGGCTTCGGCATGCCATTCCGTTGGCGCCATAACAGATTGCAGGTGCTCCAACCCCTTGTGCCGTGAGTATGATGGAACAAGGGATTGCCGGGGGGATCCTGGCAAACCCTCCACCTTCTACGGAAGCACAGATAAACCAGCTGCAGGAGACTGTACAGCAATTGCTGCAAGTCAACCTAATGCTTCAAGGGCATGTCTAGCAGTTAACTCTTGATGTGAACAGCCGGCAAGCGCCGCAAGTCGCGGCAGGACTTTCACCTCCGCACCCACCTCCTGTACCGCCTGCTAAGTTCCATGGGGATAGGCAAGACTTCCCAGCTTTCAAAGTGCAGGCTATGATGTACATTTGAGTGAGGGAAGCGGAGTTTGGGTCCTCTGAGGCCAAGGTGGCGTTCTTGATTAGTTTACTGGAAGGAACTGCCAGCCGCTGGGTAACGCCTGTGTTGGTGGGGAATCACCCTCACTTGAAAGACTACGACCGTTTCCTGGAGGACCTGACAAACATGTTCAAGGACGGGCAGAGGAAGTCGGCCAACACCCGGAAACTCTTGCAGCTCCAGCAGGTTGACAGGGCCTTAATGGACTATGTTAGAGTTTTGCTTACTCTTTCAGGAACTGGGGTGGTACGAGGAGGCCCTGTTAGCGCACTTCAAGGCGGGACTCCATGACAGCATACTGGATGAGATGGCCAGGGTGGGACCTCCTCGCTCCCTGGATGCTGCCACCCAACTCAGTGCCCAGATCGATGAACACTTGCAGGAAAGGAGAAGAGAGAGATGGGCAGTGAATAGACTGACGAGGAGTTGGTTACATCCACCCCTCGCACTTCCTCTGCCAGCTGAGACAGGGGCCGCAGAACAACCAGCGGGTGAACCCATGCAGCTTGGAGTACGGGGGCCGCTAACCCAAGCAGAGAAGGAGCGGTGGCGCCAGGAGAAACTTTCGTTTGTACTGCGACACTTTGCTCGTAGCTGCCCAGCAAAAGGCGCCACCAGCTCGCACCCGATAGCCATGGCAGGGGAAGGGCCTGGTTCTGGGCCGCAGCTACAGGGAAACCCCAACTCCCAGCTCTGGTAGAGGCCGCAGGGTTGGGAAAGGTGGTCAATTCAGAACCGCAATGGCCTACCACTTCTCCTCCCCCGTTAGCTGTCCCAAGCCTGGTCTTGAACGCAATATTGCGGCTCCCGGATAGACGGAAGGTGAGATTGCAGGCCTTAGTGGACTCAGGTGTCTCAAATTATTTTCTGGATGAAGACCTAGCCCAGCAGTTAGGGCTGGGAACCCAAAAGTTGGAGGTCCTATTAGCCGTCCACACCATTGACGGCCGACCTCTGCTCTCTGGCACTGTCACCAATGTAACAGCCCCTTTGTCACTGGAGTTACCGGGACATCGCAAACAGGTGGTTCTGTATCTGGCCAAGCTGTCCACGACTCCGCTGGTACTGAGAATGCCATGGCTGACGCGACATGATCTGGTCATCGCATGGGGCCAGCGCTCCCTCATGTTCGTTTTGCCGTTTTGCAGGAACCACTGTCTGGAAGAGAAGGATGCAGGAAAAGAAGCAAAACCAAGGACTCAGGCCAAAATAACGATTTGATAGATATAAGTAATTCAAGTCTCTTGTGAGTTTTATTCCTTGAGGTATGACAATACCAGGACCAGGCCTTGTTTCGGTATTCTTCCTCAGCTTGAAAATTAAGTAAGAAAGATATGGTGTGGTCTGCTAAAGAATTAAAGTAGTAGTGGTGCAGTTTGAGATTATAAAACGAGTTATAAGACCAACTGTATTGCTGCTGCTTTAAATTCTTTCAGTAAATTGTTATAACTCGTTTTGTAATCTCAAACTGCACCACTACCACTTTAATTCTTTAGCAGACCACACCTTATCTTTCTTTTAAATTCCACAAATGCATTTTGAGTCACTCAGCTTGAAATAATTGGTACACTTTGACCTGAAAACTCTAAGACACTAATAGGTAAGATTAACTTTCCTTGTACTTTCCTTGTACATTTCTTTGGATATTTCATATATGTGTTTGTAAATCTGTAGACAACTTCAGACCTTTGATATGATAATTAACATAGGGTCTCTTAATTTTCCAGCTGAGGAAGAATACTGAAACAAGGCCTTGTCCTGGCGTTGTCGTTTCATTTGTATCACAAACCTCAAGGAATAAAACTTACAAGAGACTTGAATTATTTATATCAAATCGTTATTTTGGCCTGAGTCCTTGGTGTCTTTTTTGTTTTTCCTGCATTATTCTACCAAGAACTCCAATTTCTTCAATGGAAGAGAAGGATGTCGTACTGGGTACAGCAGCACAGGGCACGCAAGAGGGAACTCTCATAGGAGAAGAGAGTCAGTTGCCGGCAGAGTATCGCTCCTTCCCAGACTTGTTTTGTGAAAGGGAGGCAGACCAGTTACCACCCCATCGTCCGTATGATTGTAAAATCGACTTCCTTCTGGGCATGCAGCTTCCCACAAGCCGGCTTTACCCGATGTCCGAAACAGAGCTTGCTGCATTGAGAGAATTCTTGGACAAGAATCTGGTGAGAAGGTTCATACAGCCCTCCAAAGCGCCTGGGGGTGGGCCTGTCCTGTTCTCGGCTGGTTCCTGATGCGGACTGCTCCTGACTTTGGCTTCTCTTGACCCCGGTACTGATACCTGACTTCGGCTGTTCCTGACTCGGTCCGTTAAACCTAGGCTCCGTCTGCATCCAGCGGCTGGCTTCGGCACGCCATTCTGTTGGCGCCATAACACCAGGAGAACCTCCCTGTGGAGAGCATTCCACAAACACAATGCAGGAATCATAGTGAAAGCAGCCAAAAGATGGCCAATTGCACCCCTAACCTCACAGCTTGGTGTAAAAGACGGGGGGGGGGGAATCTCAAATATTTATGGGGAGAACTCTTTTTTTGCGCTGTGAGTCAGGGCTGTTGCCTGAGCCTTGGGATATGATATCCCTGCCATCTTCATGAGACTATGATGCAGGTGCAGGTGTTTGACATCTTCCCCAGGAGGACTTGAAACTCCGGGAGCTACAATAGAGGATTCCCTCTCATCTCACAGAACTTCAGTTCTTGGATCTTCTTTTGGGGAAGCCTGTTGCAAACTGGCCTAAAGTGTTGCCGGACATCCTGTCAGCACCAGCAGTTCTTAAAGTCCCAACTCTTCCTTCTATTGCTTACTGATGCTCCTTTAGGGGAGCGGTAATGACAAACCTACTTTTGCATCCAGAGAACCCCAGGGGTCTAACCTCAGTATCTCAGATCAAAAATAAGACCAAGCTATTTGGAGGACTCTATCCTCCCATATCTCCATCATGGATCACTGCCTTGTCATGGCGAAGGGGCTTGAATAACTCAGGGAAGCTATGAGCTATGCCATGCAGGGCCACCCAAGATGGACAGGTCATAGCGGAGAGTTTAGACTAAATGTGATCCACCTGGAGAAGGAACTGGCAAGCCACTCCAGTATCCCTGCCAAGAAAACTCCATGGACAAAGACAACAGGCATATAAAAGTTATGACGCTGGAAGATGAGCCCCTCAGGTCGGAAGGCGTCCAACATGCTACTGAGGAAGAGCGGAGGACAAGTACAAGTAGATTCAGAGCTGATGAAGCGGCTGGGCCAAAGCCGAAAGGTCGCTCAGTTGCGGATATGCCTGGAAGCGAAAGGAAAGTCCAATGCTGTAAAGAAAAGTATTGCATAGGAACCTGGAATGTAAGAACCATGAACCTTGGTAAGCTGGATGTGGTAAAAAATGAGATGGCAAGAATAAACATTGACATCCTGGGCATCAGTGAACTAAAATGGACAGGAATGGGCGAATTCAGTTCGGATGACTATCATATCTACTACTGTGGGCAAGAATCCTGTAAAAGAAATGGAGTGGCCCTCATAGTCAACAAAAGAGTGGCGAAAGCTGTACTGGGATGCAATCTCAAAAATGATAGAATGATCTCGATACGAATCCAAGGCAGACCTTTTAACATCACAGTAATCCAAGTTTATGCACCAACTACCGGTGCTGAAGAAACTGAAATTGACCAATTCTATGAAGACTTACAACACCTTCTAGAAATGACACCAAAGAAGGATGTTCTTCTCATTATAGGGGATTGGAATGCTAAAGTAGGGAGTCAAGAGATAAAAGGAACAACTGGCAAGTTTGGCCTTGGAGTTCAAAACGAAGCAGGGCAAAGGCTAATAGAGTTCTGTCAAGAGAACAAGCTGGTCATCACAAACACTCTTTTCCAACAACACAAGAGACGACTCTACACATGGACATCACCAGATGGGCAGCATCGAAATCAGATTGATTATATTCTCTGCAGCCAAAGATGGAGAAGCTCTATACAGTCAGCAAAAACAAGACCTGGAGCTGACTGTGGCTCAGACCATCAGCTTCTTATAGCAAAATTCCAGCTTAAACTGAAGAAAGTAGGAAAAACCACTGGGCCAGTAAGATACAATCTAAATCAAATCCCTTATGAATACACAGTGGAAGTGAAGAACAGGTTTAAGGATTTAGATTTGGTGGATAGAGTGCCTGAAGAACTATGGATGGAGGCTCGTAACATTATACAGGAGGCAGCAACGAAAACCATCCCAATGAAAAGGAAATGCAAGAAAGCAAAGTGGCTGTCCAATGAGGCCTTACAAATAGCGGGGGAGAGAAGGCAAGCAAAATGCGAGGGAGATAGTGAAAGATACAGGAAACTGAATGCAGATTTCCAAAAAATAGCAAGGAGAGACAAGAGGGCCTTCTTAAACGAGCAATGCAAAGAAATAGAGGAAAACAACAGAATGGGAAAAACCAGAGATCTGTTCAAGAAAATTGGAGATATGAAAGGAACATTTCGTCCAAAGATTACCATAATAAAGGACAAAAGTGGGAAGGACCTAACAGAAGCAGAAGACATCAAGAAGAGGTGGCAAGAATACACAGAGGAATTATACCAGAAAGATATGGAGGTCTCGTACACCCAGGTAGTGTGGTTGCTGACCTTGAGCCAGACATCCTGGAGAGTGAAGTCAAATGGGCCTTAGAAAGCACTGCTAATAACAAGGCCAGTGGAAGTGATGATATTCCAGCTGAATTATTTAAAATTTTAAAGGATGATGCTGTTAAGGTGCTACACTCAATATGCCAGCAAGTTTGGAAAACTCAGCAGTGGCCAGAGGACTGGAGAAGATCAGTCTACATCCCAATCCCAAAGAAGGGCAGTGCCAAAGAATGCTCCAACTACCGCACAATTGCGCTCATTTCACACGCTAGCAAGGTTATGCTTAAAATTCTACAAGGCAGGCTTAAGCAGTATGTGGACCGAGAACTCCCAGAAGTGCAAGCTGGATTTCGAAGGGGCAGAGGAACCAGAGACCAAATTGCAACATGCGCTGGATTATGGAGAAAGCTAGAGAGTTCCAGAAAAACATCTACTTCTGCTTCATTGACTACGCAAAAGCATTTGACTGTGTTGACCACAGCAAACTATGGCAAGTTCTTAAAGAAATGGGAGTGCCTGATCACCTCATCCATCTCCTGAGAAATCTCTATGTGGGACAAGAAGCTACAGTTAGAACTGGATATGGAATAACTGATTGGTTCAAAATTGGGAAAGGAGTACGACAAGGCTGTATATTGTCTCCCTGCTTATTTAACTTATATGCAGAATTCATCATGCGAAAGGCTGGACTGGATGAATCCCAAGCCGGAATTAAGATTGCCGGAAGAAATATCAACAACCTCAGATATGCTGATGACACAACCTTGATGGCAGAAAGTGAGGAGGAATTAAAGAACCTTTTAATGAGGGTGAAAGAGGAGAGCGCAAAATATGGTCTGAAGCTCAACATCAAAAAAACTAAGATCATGGCCACTGGTCCCATCACCTCCTGGCAAATAGAAGGGGAAGAAATGGAGGCAGTGAGAGATTTTACTTTCTTGGGCTCCATGATCACTGCAGATGGTGACAGCAGTCACGAAATTAAAAGACGCCTGCTTCTTGGGAGAAAAGCAATGACAAACCTAGACAGCATCTTAAAAAGCAAGACATCACCTTGCCGACAAAGGTCTGTATAGTTAAAGCTATGGTTTTCCCAGTAGTAATGTATGGAAGTGAGAGCTGGACCATAAAGAAGACTGATCGCCAAAGAATTGATGCTTTTGAATTATGGTGCTGGAGGAGACTCTTGAGAGTCCCATGGACTGCAAAAAGATCAAACTTACCATCCTTAAAGAAATCAGCCCTGAGTGCTCACTGGAAGGACAGATCCTGAAGTTGAGGCTCCAGTACTTTGGCCACCTCATGAGAAGAGAAGACTCCCTGGAAAAGACCCTGATGTTGGGAAAGATGGAGGGCACAAGGAGAAGGGGACGACAGAGGATGAGATGGTTGGACAGTGTTCTCGAAGTGACTAGCATGAGTTTGGCCAAACTGCGGGAGGCAGTGGAGGATAGGGGTGCCTGCCGTGCTCTGGTCCATGGAGTCACAAAGAGTCGGACACGACTGAACAACAACAATCCTCCTATATGAGCCTGCCTGGGCTCTGGGATTAGATTGCCATATTTCAGAAGGTGAAAATCTGGACACATAAATTTTGGGGCTGTTTTTTGGGACATATGGCAACCCTAGTCTGAAATCCCTCCTGTCTACTTAAGGCTGCCACCATGCAGCCTGGAATCAAACCTCTGCCTCTTGGGCCTTCTCAGCTGCTAAGCATGAAGGGCCAGGCTGTTGACAGGATGCCCTGCGAGAAGTGAACCACTACTAGTGGCAGGAAAAACCCCATGAGGAGGAAGCGGAGGTTGTGCTAGGGTGACAGTAGTCCGGGGAGGAGGATGGTGTGCACACTAAGCTTGACGTTTTGGAGCTATTTTCATGGAAAATAGGCAAAAATGACACTGCCAACATGGGTTGGCCGATTTCTGCCTGGAAAGTGCTTCTGACTGCGGTATTCCGGATATGTCCCGGAAATTCTGGACGTATGACAACCCTATCTGAGATCTTCTGGGTAGGCCGTTCCCTCTATTCCAGCATCCTCACAGGCTTGCTTGGTGGGGTCGTGGGACAGGGTGGTGGCTGCTCCCAGACAACATTGTAACTCCCTTCCCAAAGAAACCAGACTGGCTCCCTCTTTACTGTCCTTCTGCCAGCAGGAAAAGACTAATATATTCCAATAGGCATTTGGGGACGGACTGGTGTTTTTTTGTTTGTTTTTTGTTTTTTTAGAGGAAAGGGCTTTCAATACTACTATGCTGTTTTTATCTGTATTTTAATAGATTTGTGGTGTTTTAAATATTTTAATTTTATTCAAGTTGAACTACTTTTTAACAATTATCTTTTATGTTTTTAGCTTAATTTTATCTGTGTGATTTTAATCTGTGTAAGACACCTTGAGTCCCAACCTGAGAAAAAGGTGAGGTATAAATAAATAAGCCAACAAATAATAATCAGGGCTGGGGAAAGCTTTCTTTTTTTCTTGGGTCCCTGGAAAGGTTCTGCCCATCAGCATGGTCAATTCTGGGCTGGGGAAAGAGTGCGCATGTTCTAGCTCGAGCTGGTCATCTGCATCGGAATTCCCCTGCCAAGATAAACAATTTATGGCATAAAGGAATGTAAGATAAACAAAGACTAAAGAGTGTGAAGTTGTAGAGAAACCAGGGGTGCCAAATTCAAGCCTACAAACTTGGTAAGAAAGTCGCTAAATTAGCTTCAAGCCTAACAGAGATGCCCAGCAGCTTTCCCTTACCTACGGCTTTATTTAACAATTTAAAGATGGCAAAAACATTGAAAGATTTATCAGTTCAGCTAGCAACTTTTCAGGACTTAATGCTTACCTCCCAAAACAACATTAGAGACGACATTAAGTCGGTGAAGGATGATGTCCTACAGATAGGAGTCTAAATTAAGGGGGTGAAGCAATTAGGAATTCAAGCTAAAGAGCTAGCCCAGGAAAATGAAAAAAGTTACTACTCTAACTAAACAGGTGGCAGAATTGTCAGACCACCAGAGAAGAGTTAATATGATTTTGGTGGGAATCCCAGAAGAAATACAGGCTAAAGAGTTGGAAGAAGCATTGAGAACCTGGCTATGCACTCAAGGAGTTAGTTTGAAGCCATAAGATGTGGAACGGGCCCAACGCTGTTGAGGGTCCAAGGGGAGAAAATCCCCCAGGAATGTAATAAAATTTTCTAGAGAGAAGCTGCAACAGCAGGTCTACCAGACTCTGGAGGAAATTAAAGAGCTGAGTTTCCAAGGGAAAAGAGTGTGGGTGAGTCGAGACTTATGCCAGGCTACTTTAAGGCAAAAAAGCCAAATGAAACCTTATGCACAAAGACTGCATAATAACGATATAAGGTTTACCTGGGTATACCATGCCTCTATACTGATTTTTAAAGACGGTATAAGGTTTATAGCCAAGAACCCAACAGAGGCTGGGACTTTACTGATGCAGCTGGGAATTGAAGTTTATGAGTTACTACTACAGGAAATGGAGGATGAGGAAGAGGCGGATGCTGGAGAAGGACCCTCGGGTGAAGCTTCTACATGACCAGAGAAAAGACCAAGAACACACTTGCAGAATGCTACGTCTTAAAGGAGAGTAAAGAGGACATCTAACAAACAATTTTAATTGAAATGTTTTGGTCAAGGGGAGGGAGGGGATGCGTGCTTTCTTGGAAATGGAAGAGGGGATGAAATTCTTCCCCAATATTTTTCTCTTGCACGGGGGGGGGGGGGGAGGGATAAACCCTCAGCTTAACGGACACAAAATTCAAAGCAACAAAGAATATGGTTAACTCAATCAAAATTACTTCATTGGGTGTCAATGGTCTGACACCCATCCTTAAACGATATAGGTTATCTAGGCTACCTAGAGAACAAGGAGCCGATATAATGTGTCATCAAGAAACCCATAAACCAAAAAAGACACTATTTAATGACTTAGCTTGGGAGGTATTAGCAGAAGCAAGAAGTAAAGCGAAAGCAAGAGGGGTGGCAGTCCTGGTAAATAGGAGAACAAACAGTAAGGTAACAGAAACGGTGTTGGAGAAGGAAGGTAGATTTATGCTGCTCAAAGGTAAACTGGAAAATAAAGTGCTAACAATAGTGAATATTTACGCTCCAAACAAAGGACAGAATAAATTCCTAAATAAAGTACTTAAAAAATTTACCAGTTGGCAGAGGGCGAAATTATAATAGCAGGTGATTTGAATATGGATATCTCAAGAAATAATTCTATTGAGTAAATGGGAAGAAGAAGAAGAGAAGAAGAGGTTGGATTTGATACCCCGCTTTTCACTACCCGAAGCAGTCTCAAAGCGGCTAACATTCTCCTTTCCCTTCCTCCCCACAACAAACACTCTGTGAGGTGAGTGGGGCTGAGAGACTTCAGAGAAGTGTGACTAGCCCAAGGTCACCCAGCAGCTGCATGTGGAGGAGTGAACCCGGTTCCCCAGATTACGAGTCTACTGCTCTTAACCACTACACCACACTGGCTCTCCAGTGGGGATTGCAAGAAGCACATATCTTAAGTTTAAAACCCAAATCTACCCATATCTCTAGTAGACATAAAACAGCATCCTGTATAGACTTCTTTCTTTTGGGAAAGGCTAGTAATTGGATAGTCAATGGAATTACAACACACCCAATATTAATTTCGGATCATGCCCCTTTAAGTATTGAGTTAGAACTAAGACTGAGCAAGGACAAGAGATATAATAATCTAATAATGGCTAAAGTTCAAGACAGAGTATATGGGAAATCGGATCAGGTTATTTTTTCAAAATAAAGGTTCAGTTACTCCAGATATCCTCTTGAATGCAGGAAAATGTGTCTTTAGGGGGCACTGTATAATGAAAGAAAAATCAATAAAAAAGAATGGTACTCTAAAAGACAATTAAAAATTCAGGAATTGGAAATATTACAGAACAAACGATTAGATACTGCTCCAAAACTCAAAATCAAATCAGGAAGATTAAAAAACAATTAGATCTGACTAATCCAGGTGTCTTAGTAGACCACAAAGTTAATGTGAGGCAACAGTGTGATGCAGCAGCAAAAAAGCCTAATGCAATCCTAGGCTGCATCAACAGATGTCTAGTGTTCAGATCAAGGGAAGTAATAGTCCTGCACTATTCTGTCTTGGTGAGACCATACCTGGAGTACTGTGTCCAGTTCTGTGTGTCATAATTTAAGGCTATTAACGAGCTGGAACGTGTCCCAAGGAAAGAGACCAAGATGATGAGGGGTCTGGAAACCTAGCCTTATGAGGAACAGTTGAGGGAGTTTAGGATGTTTAGAATGGAGAAGAGGAGGCTGAGAGGTGATATGGTAGCCATCTTCAAATATCTGAAGGGGTGTCCTATGGAAGATGGAGCAAGCTTGTCTTCTGCTGCTCCAGAGGAGAGGACCCGAATCAATGGATTCAAATTACAAGAAAGGAGACATTAGGAAGAGGTTTCTCATAGTAAGAGCTGTTCAGCAGTGGAATGGACTCCCTTGGAAGGTGTTGGACTCTCATTTATTGCAGGTTTTTAAACAGAGACCAAACAGCTGTCTGTCAATGATTGTTTAGCTGTGATTCCTGCATTGCAGGGGGTCAAACCTTGGGGGTCACTTCCAACTCTACAGCTCTATGATTTCTAAGATTCATCTGTGCCTCCCAGCAACACTCAGGTGATATACATAAAAAAGGGCCTTTGGAATATCCCAGTGGGCTAGGGAGAAAATTAGCATGGCTATGCAATCTTATAAACTGACATGGGCAAGGAAAGGAAACTGTTTAGGGCAGTGGTTTTCAACCAGTGTGCCATGGCACCCTGGGGTGCCTTAAATGATGGTCAGGGGTGCTGTGGGCAATACGGGCCTCCATCTCTCTTTCCTTCCCTCCCTTCTCTGATGCCCTCTCGCATCTCTGCCTCCCAAAGGCTTGCACAGCTGTTTGTTGCAGCAGCCCTGGCTACAAGCTCCGCAGGTGAATGGTGCCTCTGGGGCTGGCCAGGGGATGCTGGTTGCCAGGAGCTGAGGTGGCCTCAAAGTAAGCAAGCAAACAGGTGAGGAAGCCCAGCCAGCCAGTTTGCCAGCCCTTGCTGTTGGGAATGGACAGACAGGTGGGAGGCCAGGCAGGCAGGCGCTGCACTGGCCTTCCTTGTGCTTGATATGTGCAAGACCTGCCTGGGAGCTTAGTGCCCAGTGCTGAAAGGTAGCCTTTCCACCATGCAGGCCTGGCAGTGTTCACTGCTGTCACTGCTGCCTCCCAAGGTAAGGTGCTTGTCTCACATTCACTTTTGCCAGTCTCCATTAGGCCACTAAGGCTGGGGGCATCCTCTTTCCAGGCCCCTGTGGGGCAGTGTGAGTAGGCATCTCTCTTTGGGGCAGAGGGGGCAGCTCAGAGACCGGGGTAGTGGCATCAGCTGCCTGGAGGACTCCCAAGGAGATGGGGAAGGAGAGGAGGCTGAGGGAACATTCCCCAGGGGAGGGTGTTTCAAAAAGTGTGAGAGGTTGCCAGTTCTGCAGGCAAGGGGTGGACATAGCTAGGCTCCTGAGCCCCACAGGGGTGCCACAGAAAGAATGCAGTTGGGTCATTCCATTAAAATGAGGGGGGAAATTTAAAAAACTTTTTTTTAAAAAAATAATTTTTTTACATGTTAAGTTTGTGTACACATATCAAATTGTTTTGGCAACAAAACAAATTATTCCCAGAATGCTTCATTCCAAGATGGCCACCACCTGAATGTAGCACATGTTGCAAATGAATTTGTTTTTGAAGTTAGACATACATTAAAGGTAAGATAAAATCTATTCAAACCATGTAAACAATTATTGTAATATGTATACTGAAAGCTTAAAATGTCATCTTTTGATTGCAAATAGTCTATATTGCTCCAATTACATTTTTCATTGGTATTGATTGATTTTAATTATTGATGATGAAGCTGTAACGTGAGTTACCAAAACAAGTTATTTTTAGAATATCTTCCTGAATTGGAGCTTCAGAATTAAACTTTTCTGCATTTTCCTTCTAGGCAATAGATGCAATGTAATCATGTAAACATTATAATTTTATGTTACAGTTTGTGCCCTACAAACACTATCAAAATGTGTAACGTGAGTTACCGCAATTATGGTAACTCACGTTACAGTGCTCAAATTTTGCATTCTAATTGCTCTCTTTTCGGAAAATTACTTTTCGGAAAATTACACCTGTGTGGCACAGGATGAAATTCAAAGTGCCCACTGGAAACAAAACCAAGTAAGCTTGTTTACTTGTTCAATGTGGTATAGTGGGAAGCACCACCCATTGGTTCTTGCTTCTGACAACCTAGATCATTCAAAGGAGACAGTGGTATGTTACATAGATTTCATTTTGCAGCAGATTCCTAAAGAAGTTGACATAATTAATGTATGGTCTGATGGACCGAGCTCACAATTTAAGAACAAATATGTTGTGGCTGCAATTGCTGCTCTTGAAGAAAAGCACCACAAGAAAATAAGGTGGAACTACTTTGCTACATCGCATGGCAAAGGCCCAGTTGATGGCATAGGAGGGACCATTAAGCGTCAAGTTTGGAATGCAGTGAGAGCAAGAAAGCAAATAGTTTTCAATGCCACTCAGTTTGTCACCACAGCAGCCAAAGTCTCTACGGTGAAAGTAGTGGAGATCACACCAGGCCAAATCATTAAAAGAAACGCTACGCTGAATACAATGAATATTTTCAAAAGTGCACAGCCAGTGAAGGCCATATCAAAGATGCACCATATTAAGATTCTGGAACACAAACCTATTTGCTCCATACTTTCTAAAAATAGTGATGCAGTAACTAAGCAGACCTATGAAGTGGGAGTTCTACCTTCATTTAGTTCTAACCTTCCTACTGTTGCAAGTTCAACAGTTCCTGCTGATATTAAGCTTGGATCTTGGGTAGAAGTGAGTTATGAGGGAAATGTTTTTCCAGGAACTGTGAAAGACATTAAAATTGTTGAAGAGCAGCAGGAGTACAAAGTTAGTGCTATGAAAAAACTGGAAATTTCTGGACATGGCCCATGCCTGCTGATGAAATATTTTACATCCGATCTAAAGTCATTGGCGTAATTTCCCCACCTACTATGGTTAATTCAAGAGGCTATTATAGATTCTAAACTGTCTCTAACATTCATGTTTAAATAAATATTTGTCAAAATTTCCTAAGTGACAAGAAAATAATTATTTACCTTCATAAAATTCCAATGCATGAAATTATTATTTGAAAAGTAACGTGAGTTACCATATTATGTAACGTGAGTTACCATGAGAAAAGTTATTCAATTAATAACCATTGAAATTTGAAATGCCTGACCACTATGCTATGAAAGGCATAAGAGGAGGAAAAAGAAAAAACGTGGGTACATAAAATTAAGCTGTCCAATTCATGTAACGTGAGTTACCACACAAAAATAATTTTTATTTTTAATATTTTGAAATTAATATGAAAAAGGTAATAAGCTTTTATAATAACCAGGTATGTATTATATACACAATTATTTTATTCAAGATTGCTTCTCATTTACTATGTTTAGATATTACTTAATTGTTGTAATCATAAGTCAAATGTAACGTGAGTTACCATGGAATGACCCAGTTGGTCAAGGGAGTCGTGGACTCAGAGAGGTTGAAAACCTCTGGTTTAGGGGACCAGTGATAATAAAAATATGTTTAAAAATGGGGAAATTCAAATAACAAGGAGAAACTCCAGGTTCAGAAGGGTAAGTACGTCTCTTTCTGGATTGAAAAAGACCAGACACTAAAGGTCCCCCCCCCAGCTGCAGCTCTGCCAATAAAACTCTTCTTTTGAAGCTGCATTATGGGGAAATTCCCAATGATGGCCAAAGCAATTCAAAATATTGGAGTGTTAACCAGGGACAGGATCTCGGGGTGGGGCAGGGAAGAGAAGAGGGAGGAGCAGGAGTGGACCTGCTGTTGGTGGTATGTCCCAGAGGACAAGGATGATACAGGTGTGTCCTCCGCTTAAGCCCTTCAAGGAGCAAGAGAATACAACTTGCAAAATCATAAATTGTAGAGTTGGAAAGGACCCAAAGTGTCATGCAGCCCAACACTTTGCAATGTTGAAGGACCAACCAATGACAGATGTTCGACCAAGAGCTCTCAAAGGCTGCTCAGGAGTTAGTGACTGATGGAGGAGCCTTAAACAAGGGTGGGCGGGCGGGGAAGGAGGGCATCACACCATCATGATTATAGTTTTGGCCTGGGCTAAGAAGATGATGGGGGGGGGGGAGAAATCCGCAACAGATCTCTGTCAAGCCATTTCTGTTGCCTCTAGTGCAGGTAACCTGGTATGGGGAAGAGATCCCTGTGGCCCTATAAATGAGGCACATTAGGGGGGGGGGCGAGAAGCAGCCCTCAGTGGGGCTGGGGTGTGTGTGTTTGCCTCTCTTCAGAAGACAGTTCTCTTAGAGCAGCTCCTGTGGGCCTTCCCTCTGCCTCTGAGCCATTTTGAGGCCAAAGGCCATCAGGCTGAAGCCTGCTGCTTACTGAACCATTTTCTCAAGAGGCCCGGCCTGAGGCCTGCTGCCAACTGAAGCCTTCACCAGAGCCTAAGAGCTTGAGGCCTGCTGGTGACTGAACCATTTTTAACTGAAGCCTGCTGCTGCTTTAAACTTTTTCTTCAGAGACCCGGCCTGAAGCATGCTGTTGAATGATTCCTTCCCCAGAAGGTGTTCCCACAGCCTCACATGCTTCAGAGACTCTCTCATTGCAGGGCAGTCCCTGTGATGAGGTGCTCTGGGGGGTGGGAGGGGGGTCTGCATGGGGGTGGGTCTGTGTACATCACCCCCAATCCTATGTCACCTCCCACCACTGGATGAAGAGCTTTTATGCACCCAGCCCCTTTCCCCCCACCGGTGAAAAAGAGCTGGCAGTTGCCTTTTCCCTGCATTGCAAAGGAGGGTCCCTCGTCCCTTGTGAGGGTCTCATCCATGGCAGAGAGGGCCCCCAGGCTCAGTCCCACGCTGCTGGGCATGCTTGAGAAGGACACCATGGTGTGGAGGAGCATTAGAACCAGGACGCAGAACCGGATCTTGCCACTGCTGAGGTGGGAGCCCGCAGACACAGGCAGCAGGGATGGATGGTGCTGGTGCTGGTACTGGGTGTGGTGGTAGTAGAGGTTGTAGTGCTGCTGCTGGTGGTGGTGGTGGTGGTGGTGGTGAACATGGTGGTGGTGATGGGGGATGTCACGGCGTTGGTCATGGAATGACTCTGACTTGGATTTGGCTGATGTATTGCAGCTGTCGTCTGGGTGGTGATTGCATGAGTCCCACCGCATGTCGCAGCACTTGGCTTCCTGTTCAGGCAGATTGCTCTCCAGCAACCCTGGCAAAAGGACAACAACAAAGGAGGAGGAGTGTGGGGGGGGGGGGAGAAGTGGTGTCAGATCTGCTAAGTGCTACCTTCAGGAGCATTCACTGATGTACATGAAACTAGGGTAGTTACAGGAACCCGCTAATGGGCAGGAAAAAGGAAGAAGGAAGCAACCAGAGGGAATGATTGGTGGCTTCTGTTGTCTCTATACTAATGCACAGAGCATGGGAAATCAACAATATGAACTTGCACTCTTAATCAAAATTGTAGAGTTGGAAGGTCCTCTGGGTCATTTAGTCAAACCTCCTACAATGCACAAATCACAGCTAAGAAATCCCTGAAAGGTGGTCATCCAACTTCTGTTGAAAAACCTTCAAGGAAGGACAGTCCACCTCTGTGATGAAATCACAGAGAGCAAATGACTTATTTTGCACCAACCTGGCACTAGCTAGCAGCAGCACCCAGGGTTGGCTGACGTGGTTTCCTCATATTCTGAAAATCAAGAGACAAACTGGAAAAGGGTTGGCATGTACCAGAACACTAGGAGGCGCTGGATACACACAAATAGCTTCCCCGTCCCTTCTCAGGGCATGCTGTTATGGGGCACAGGATTTTCAACTAGGGAGGCCTAGTTGAACCTATTGAAATGAATCATGGACACCGAGGCAAGTAACTGGTCTCCATTATTTACACAGAGTTTTTGGAGTTTGCCACTGGTCTATTTGTGGGCTTAAAATGTTATTGGGAGGAGCTAAACGTTCAAATAGAGAAATCTGAATGAATGAATGAATGAATAGTCTTTATTATGGTCAGAGACCAGAAAATCAATAAAACAATTCGTTTCATAAATAGCATCTATATACTAAAATCACATTTAAATTTTATAATCAGCACATTTAGACTTTAAAAATTGGTGAGATATCTCACCAATCTGTCACTTTAAAATCATTCCTAAGGGGATTAAGTGGACTCTTTATCTCTAATATTTGCTGACGTCACGGCATGTCTTAATCTTGACGCAATGTAACAGAATTTAGCTACACTCCTAGTGATCTCTGGATTAGAGTCCACTAGTAAGTATCTGATGTATGTTTCAGTTGAATGACCTGGTAAATTCCTTAGAAGGGGTTCAATTAGCTCCTTCCTCATGTCTCAATACAATGTGCAGTACAGGAGGACATGCCCAATTGATTCAATTTCGTTATTAGCACAAGGGCATAGTCTCTGTTCTAACGGGATCTGGTAATATCTGCCAGTTAATAGCGCCGAGGGAAAAGCATTAAATCGGGCCCTAGTGAATGCCCAGCGGTGTCTGGGGTTGTCTAGCAATTTTAAATAGTTTGCTGGGTGTATCTTTCAGTGCTCATATAGCTGCCCATATGTTGAGGAAAGTCGAGTTCGATCGATTTGGCGTTCAATATCCGAGATTCTTTCCTTAATTAATTTTTTCGCTCTTTCCATTCCCAAACTCAGAACATACCCTGTTGAAAGTCCATATGAGGCTATTTTTCTTTGAAAGAAATCTGAATGGAAATCACTGTGGTCAGATAAGCCATATAAATTCGGTTCCATCATATGTGAGGGAACATTCCCTTAAAGATCTGCATAGATGGCATAACACACCTATGAAGATGTCCCATATTACATCACAGTCAGCACAGGACTGCTGGTAGGGCTGTGGGCTTCAAGGGATATTCCTCCATCTTTGGTGGGAATGTCCTCACATTTCATTAATTCTGATCCCAAGGAATATCAAGGAATACCTAAAATAAGTAAATCACCTGTTCAGGCTTCCCCACAACTATACAGTAATTATTGAATATGTGGAGGAATAACATGAAAACCTGTAGCTCCAGAGTTTTTGACACTGTTGTTAGCTGCAGCTAGAATAATAGAAACATAGAACTGTAAAATTCTAAGGGACTCCAAGGGTCATCTATTCTGACTCCTTACACTGCTAGGATTTCAAGAGCCCAGCAATGGAAACCTTAAAAAATCTGCATTTGGCTGTATCATAGAATCTTAGAGTTGGAAGGGACCCCGAGGGTCATCTACTCCAACCCCCTGCAATGCAGGAAACTCAGCTAAAGCATTCATGACAGATGATCATTCAAGCTCTGCTTAAAAACCTCCAAGGAAGGAGAGTCCACAGCCTCTCGAGGGAGACTGTTCCACTGTCAAACAGCCGGGTCTTAGAAATCAGAGCTTCCTTTCCTAAGTGCTCACAGACCAACTGCTGAAATATCTGTTCTATGACCTTTCCTGGATGTCTTGATTTATATTGCTGTGTCTCACCATTTCTTCCTCTTACAATTTACAGTATTTATTGTTTGATTCCTCTGGATATGAGACAATTTAATACCCTGCTATAGCACTTTTGGGTTGTTAATTATGTTAATAAAACATTTTGGGTTGTCTCTTGGGGTACATCCCCTACCTTTGTAAGCGGTAAAAGGTGTTCGACAATAAAACATACCACCTCAGAAGGTGGTAGACTCTCCATCATTGGAGGTTTTTAAACAAACTTTGGATGCTTTAGTTGAGATTCCTGCACTGCAGTGGGTTGGACTAGATGACCCTTGGGGGTCTCTTCCAACTCTACAATTCTAAGCCTTACCTGTGCAGATGAAGCCAGGCAGTCCTCCATAGATCAGCTCACCATTGTCAGGCAAGACGAAGGGACACCTTGTTTGCACCTCCAGGCAGTATTGATTGCATGGGATCCGGTGTTGGCACTGCAGTTGGGTCACATTGAAGTACTCAGAGCACAGCCAAGCCTTGTAGACAGCCTGCAAGAAGGGAGGAGGAAGAAGGAGAGGGTGTCAGGAAACAGGGATCCGTGTGAACTCAACAAGGAACAGACTTGCATGCTGTCATTTTCAACTGGTGAGCAGCGGCTCCTTGGAGAATCTTGAAGGATTGTCATGAGAGCCGCAGGCAGCCCTGGCCTTCCCTCTTTTCTCCTGCTTGCCCAGCGAGCAGCTCAGAAGAGTAAGCAAGCTGGCAGGCAGGTGGTGTGAGTGGTGCCGCTTCCCTGGGCCATGTCCTGCCTGTTCCTCAACAGTAATTGTGCCTGCTCCCGAACCGGCCACTAACCCACATGACTCCCACCTGAAGAGCCACTACGCAACATCAAGCTTTTTGTCTTCTTCAATGGCGCCTTGGAAGCACCAGACCTGTTGCATCTGCCTATTGAACCAGTGCCCCCTTTCCTCTGCCACCTTACAGACACCCTCCTCCACCGCCCCTGCTATTTCTTTTTTGCACTTGTTTCCTCACTTAGCTCTCCCTTTGTCATCTTTTTCTCCCTGGCCATCCACACTAACTCAGAGCACAGCCAAGCCTTGTAGACAGCCTGCAAGAAGGGAGGAGGAAGAAGGAGAGGGTGTCAGGAAACAGGGATCCGTGTGAACTCAACAAGGAACAGACTTGCATGCTGTCATTTTCAACTGGTGAGCAGCGGCTCCTTGGAGAATCTTGAAGGATTGTCATGAGAGCCGCAGGCAGCCCTGGCCTTCCCTCTTTTCTCCTGCTTGCCCAGCGAGCAGCTCAGAAGAGTAAGCAAGCTGGCAGGCAGGTGGTGTGAGTGGTGCCGCTTCCCTGGGCCATGTCCTGCCTGTTCCTCAACAGTAATTGTGCCTGCTCCCGAACCGGCCACTAACCCACATGACTCCCACCTGAAGAGCCACTACGCAACATCAAGCTTTTTGTCTTCTTCAATGGCGCCTTGGAAGCACCAGACCTGTTGCATCTGCCTATTGAACCAGTGCCCCCTTTCCTCTGCCACCTTACAGACACCCTCCTCCACCGCCCCTGCTATTTCTTTTTTGCACTTGTTTCCTCACTTAGCTCTCCCTTTGTCATCTTTTTCTCCCTGGCCATCCACACTAACAGGGGCCCTGCCCTGGTTTCCTCAGGGTCCCTCTGGCACTAGGGTGCCTGAGAACCAGTGGTCAACTCCGGGGCTGCTTTTCCTTGCCTGTTGAACCACCTGGGCTCCTCTCCTTAGTTCCCTACAGCTTTGCAAAGACTAAATTGGGGGATGCAGCTATAATTTTGTTTTTTTCAGCATTCCCGAGACTGTATTTCCACTGTTGTTTTTTGTTGTAAGCACTTTAGGCTTTACACCCACACCCACACCCACGCCTACTCACCTCCACTTTTCTTTTTCCACATCTCAGGATACATTTCATTTCCCATCCTCATAGTACAGTGGTTTTCAACCAATGTGCTACAGCACCCTTGGGCACTTTGAATGATTTTGGGGGAAGCCACGGGCAGCACTGGCCTCCAACTCTCCTTCTGCCTCTTCCTCCTCCTAATAGACTAGATTGTGTAGATTAGATTAATAGAAGAGGCCACATGTGGCAGAAGCGGGCCTGACAGGAAATGTAGTTCCCGAGTCCCGCCTCTGCTTCAGAGGGGACTGCACTGCCCACAAACAGGCTGAAGGCGAGCCACAGAAAGAATGTAGTTGGTCAAGGGAGTTGTGGGCTCAAAAAGGTTAAAAACCTCTGTTGTATGGAATAAATAAAAAACCAGCACCCCTGGAATTTGATTTGGCATAAACCTAAGAAGAGCCTGCTGAATCAGGCCAATTGCCCATCTAGTTCAGCATCCTGTTCTCACAGTGGTCAACCAGATGCCCATTAGGAGAAGCTCACAAGCAGGACCTGATCACAAGAGTCCTCTCTCTTTCTGCTGTTTCTAACAAATGGTATTCAGAAGCTTTTCTGCCTGCAACCATGGAGGCAGAGCACAGCCACCATGGCTACCAGCCTCAACAAACAATTCCTCAACAAACAGGGTCCCTATAAAAGAAAATTTCTCTAAGTTTCTGTTCCGTTGGTACCTTGGATTGGTCTAGATGACCTTTGGGGTCCCGTACAACTCTACAATTCTATGATTTTAACACTGTAACATCTTCGCTGGAGATACAGAACAGCCACTGGTGCTGGGATGTGGCATATATTCTGGATGTGTCTCCAAATTAGAAAATTCTGGGAAGGTATAGCAATGGAAATTGATGGAATAACTGACTATAGTTTATCCAAGGATCCTCTAATTTTACTATTAGAATGCGTTAAAGAAACTGTACTAATAGAGGACAGCGAATTAATGCAACACCTCTTAACTGCTACCAGAATTATTATTTGTCAAAATCAGGCTGGGGTGGAATGAGAACACCATCCAGGAATGGATAACTCAAATCTGGGACATACTGTACTGCACATGATTAAGCTTGCATATATGGTGAAAACCAGAGAGGACAGTCAGCAAGGTAATGCCTTCATCAATAATTTGACTCTTGTTGTAACGTACTGGAGTAATAAGGCACAGCACTGATGACTGCATTGCTAGGGGTTGGACTAGATGAACCTTGGTGTCCCTTCCAATTCTAAATCCTATTATTCTATTTTATATAAATCAACAAACAAATGTACTAAAGATTAATACTAACGCCAGGGTGGATTTGATTTAAGGCATTTTTTTACAGAAAGACTCATTCTTGCCGGTACCATCTTAATATTTACAGAAAGAGGAAGATTTCATTTTTGGATCAATAAATTTCCAGAGTCATTTTACAGTTATAATAAAAAATGACTGATTTGGTTCTACTATTAGAAAATACATAGACAGATAATTATGAAATTATTGTGAGGTTTAATAAGTTAACTGTTTATATTTGGACAACTTTTCTGCTGTACTTGATTGGAAGGAGAAAAAGAATCATTTCCTGAATCACAATTTAAACCATTTATTTAACTAAACAATAACATATTGTCAGGAAACCCCCCTCCCCACGGCAGGTAACATCCCGGGATCGTTTGCAGTACAGGGAACCGCCCCCTTTGTTCACCAGTTCGTCATCCCCCTCCTCTGGAGGAAGCGACCATTCCTCCAGTGGGGAGGGGGAGTTGGAGGCAGGAAGTCGGCGCAGGGGCTGTGAAGGGATCGCAGAGCCTGAGCACCAAGGGGGAAGCGGGGAACAGGGACAGGTTCCCGCGCCCCGAGTTCGCAGACAGGAAAGACGTGGAAGGGGGAGGCGGGGGTTTAGAATCCCGCGCCTCTTTTGCTGGACCAAGAACCGGAAGGGTTCATTCCCGGACTCTGCGGAGGGATGAGATGGACGTTTGAACTTTTGCTCCACTGTAAATATCTGCACAATAAAGAACTTAGTTTTTAGAAGTTCTGCGTTCGGCTGATTTCTCATGAGCAACCACTGAACGTCCTTACACATATGTATCCATGTTTGTTAACTGATGTGGTTAAACAATTTTTAAAAAAAAAAACTTAGACTGAGTTTTAGCACACATGAAAAACTTAAAACAAATCCTTATTTCCTGATGAATAGCCTTTGGACTATAATGTAACTTAAATAGAAAACTATCTTTAGAAAGATTTTTTCCTCCAAAAACATTTATTTTAAAAATCCAATTTAAATTAAAAAACCCTATTTAAATCAAAAGAATCACACACACACACACACACACACACACACACACACAGTAAAGGTAAAGGTACCCCTGACCATTAGGTCCAGTCACGGACGACTCTGGGGTTGCGCGCTCATCTCGCTCTATAGGCCGAGGGAGCCGGCGTTTGTCCGCAGACAGCTTCTGGGTCATGTGGCCAGCATGACTAAGTCACTTCTGGCGAACCAGAGCAGTGCACGGAAAATATATAATTGATTTTTATCCACCCTGGTATGATGGGATTTGTGATCATATCAGCTGGGAATGATAGGAGATAGAGTTCTTGCAGCTAGACATGAGTCAAGTTGGAGTCCGACCAGCTAGGCATGATAGGAGTTGTAGTCCTGCCAGCCAGCCAGCCAGGCATAATAATAAATAATAATAATAATAATAATAATAATAATAATAATAATAATAATAATAATAAGCTATTATTTGTTCCCTGCCCATCTGGCTGAGTTTCCCCAGCCACTCTGGGTGGCATGATTGCAGTTAAGATCCTTCCAGCTGGGCATGATGAAAGTTTGGCATGATGGTGTTTGTTGTGCATTTGGATTGCAGGCACAGCACAGTAACAGAGCAGCCAGGAAATAGTTAAGGGAATAGTGATTGCTTTTAATTAGCTTCACCTGGGTTGGCTAGGCTAGCCCAAGTGCCTATATATGGCAGCAGAGCTGGGGTTTGTGTGTGTCTTTTACTTGCTTGCTGCCATGAATAAATATATTACGATATGACCACTGGCTGGACTCAATATGTAACACTGGTGACGAAGGTGGGATTTAGCCAGTGAAGTGCCGCCATGATGGAGACCAACAGCAACGCCTGGGAGTGATCGGCTGGCAATAATGGCAACACATGGCTCAATTGAGGAGTTTAATATCAATGAGCCAGAGGAATGGAGTGATTACTGTGATAAGACTGTTTTTTATAGTAATATTTATTAAAGTTTTACTACAAACATACATAAACATACATAAAACAAAACTACATAAACAACAAATAAAAACAAAACATAATAACATACATAATTCTTATACCTAATATTACTTCCTCACATTGTGATGGGACTTCCTCCTGCCCCCTCCTCCTGCGTCCCTTGCGAATACCTTTTCGTAACTTCTTAAATCCCAAACACTCATAATCTACCTTCTAATTACTAAAATTCCTTAATATCTTATACCTCTTAACCTATATTATAACATTGCCTAAATAATTAAACTTTTATCTTATCTTACTCCTTATCATCTTAAAACTTAATCATCTATCTTCTATTCTACAGCCTATCTTATCCTCAAATTATATCTAACTTTCAATCATACAATGATCTTTTAAATACAATTTAAAATTTCTTCCATTCTTTCTCCACCGCGTCGTCCCTCTGGTCACGGAGTTTCCCGGTCATTTCTGCGAGCTCCATATAGTCCATCATTTTCATCTGCCATTCTTCTATCGTTGGTAGTTCTTCTGTCTTCCAATTCTTTGCTATCAAAATTCTAGCTGCTGTTGTGGCATACAAAAATAAATTTCTATCACTTCTACAAATGTCCTGGCCTAGGATGCCCAGCAAAAAGGCTTCTGGTTTCTTCTTGAAAGTGTTTTTCAACACTTTTTTCATTTCATTATATATCTTTTCCCAGAAGTCTTTTACCTTAGGGCACGTCCACCACATATGGAAGAAGGTTCCTTCTATTTGTTTACATTTCCAGCATTTATTACTTTGTCCATGGTACATTTTTGCCAATTTCACAGGGGTTAAATACCACCTGTACATCATCTTCATAATATTCTCTCTCAGTAAACTGCATGCTGAAAATTTTATATTTTTCCATAATTTTTCCCAATCTTCCAACATGATGTTGTGCCCCACATCCTTTGCCCATTCAATCATTGTTGATTTTACCATTTCATCTTTTGTATGCCACTCCAGCAACAAATTATACATTCTGGAAAGATTTTTAGTCTTAGGCTCAATCAATTCAGTCTCCAACTTAGATTTTTCTATCTGAAAACCAATTTTCCTATCTGACTTGAATGTCTCATTAATCTGATGGCAGCTGCTTCATAATATATTCTTAAATCTGGCAGAGAGAATCCACTTCTATTTTTAGCATCAGTCAAAATCTTATATTTAATTCTTGGTTTCTTCCCCTGCCAGATAAATTTCGATATATCTTTCTGCCACCTTTTGAAACAGTCCATCTTGTCAATGATTGGCAATGATTGAAACAAAAATAACATTTTCGGTAACACATTCATTTTTATCACAGAAATTCTACCTAAAAGTGATAATTTCAATCTAGTCCAAATTTCTAAATCTCTTTTTATCTCATTCCATACTTTCTCATAATTGTCTTTATAAAGATTTAAATTTTTAGCAGTCATATTCACGCCCAGATATTTTACCTTCTTCACAAAGCTAAGCCCAGTAAGTGTCTGTAGTCTTATACTCTCCTCAATTGTCAAATTCTTTGTCAATACTTTGGTTTTTGCTTTGTTCAATTTGAAGCCTGCAAGCTGCCCAAACTGATGAATTATGTCTAGTGCTTTTACTGCACTATCTTCATGATCTTGTAAGGTTAGGACCAAATCATCTGCAAAGGCTCTTAATTTATAGTCTTTCTCTCCCACCCTTACTCCTTTTATCATTTCATTCTTCCTTATCATGTTCAGCAAGACCTCCAGGACCGTAATAAATAAAAGCGGGGATAACGGGCATCCTTGTCTTGTTCCCTTTTCAATTCTTATCTCCTCTGACACCACATTATTAACTATAATTTTGGCTCTTTGTTCAGAATATATTGCATTCAAACCATTCATGAAATTACCTCCAACCTGCATATTCTGCAAATTTTGTTTCATAAATTTCCAAGATACATTGTCAAAAGTCTTCTCCACATCAATGAACATCAGAATAGCTCTTGTATTAATTCTCTTGTCTAGCCTTTCTAGTATATCCACTAAGTTTCTAATATTTCCATTCATATGTCTTCCAGGCAAAAAGCCTGCTTGATCATTGTGGACATACCCTTTCATTACTCTTTTCAATCTTTCGGCCAATATACTTGCAAATATTTTATAATCCACATTCAATAAGGAGATTGGACGGTAATTTTTCATTTGAGTTTTATCTGTATCTGGTTTTGGTATCAGAGTAATATAGCTCTCTTCCACGACTCCGGTGCCTGCTTTCCCTTTAATATCTCATTACATACTTCCATCATGGGTTGAATCATCCAGTCTTTTAAAGTTTTATAGTATTTTGCTGTAAGTCCGTCCGGTCCTGGTGCCTTGCCCAGCTGCATATGGTTTATAGCCTCTTCTACTTCCTGTCTTGTAATTGGGTGGTTGAGAATTATCTTATTTTCCTCTGGTATTTTATGCAATCCATTTTTCTCCAAAAACTTGTATTTTATCAATATCCTGTTTGTCTTCTTTGTACAATTGTTTGTAGAATTTTTGAAAACATTTCCTGATCTCCTTTGGGTTCTCAATGTTTTTACCTTCTTCTATTAAGTTAGTAATAGTATTTAGCTTATGACTTTTTTTAACTGCCAAGCCAATAGCTTTCCACATTTATTTGCAGATTCAAATGTCTTTTGTCTCATTATTTTTGTTTTCCATTCAATTTCTTGATTTATAAGATTTGAAAATTGTATTTGTAAAACTTTTATCTCCTTTTGAATCTGCTGATCCTTTGGCTTACTTCTCATTTTTTTCTCTTTTTCTTTTAATTTTGTCAGAATCTCCTCTTTTTCGCACTTTGTTCCTTCTTTCTAATAGTGTGATTATCTTCTTTGTACAACTGTTTATAAATTTTTTGAAAACATCTTCTGAGCTCCTTTGGGTTCTCTATATTTTTATCATCCACTATTAAATTAGTGATTATATTTTGCTTCTGTCTCTTTTTCACTTGCCAAGCCAGTAACTTGCCACATTTATTTGCAGATTCAAAGGTCTTTTGTCTCATTATTTTTATTTTCCATTCTTACTCTTGATTTATCAAATTGGAATATTGTACCTGGAAAGCTTTTATTTCTTTTTGAATCTGTTGGTCTTTCGGCTTTCTTCTTAATTTTTTCTCCTTTTCTTTGATTTTTGACAGATTCAAGTCTTTTTTGATATTTTGCTCCTTCTTTCTTATTGCATTCTGTTGTATTAAAAATCCTCTCAACACTGCTTTGCTAGCGTCCCAAAATCACCCTCTTATCCAGTGTTGTATTTAAGTTAATTTCAAAATAGTCCTTCAGGGTTTTTTGGGCCTTCTCGATAACTTTCCCATTTCTCAATAGTGCATCATTCATTCTCCATCTGAATGAACCTTGCGGAGTCAATCTTAGTTCCAATTGTACAGCGTTGTGGTCAGAACAAATCTTTGGATCAATTTGTACTTTTACTATTCTTGGTGTCAAGTCCTTTGAAATCCATATATAATCCAGCCTGCTCCATACCAATTTTGCCTCTGAAAAGAAAATTGATTCCCTTTCCAGAGGATTTTTCAATCTCCACGAGTCAATCAAATCCAAATTATCCACCATATCAAAAAAAGTCTTAGGTAATCTTCCTTCATTGGTAATTTTGGTCCTTTGTGATCTATCCATCAATGTGGAGACTACTCCATTCAAGTCTCCCATGCAGACCATTTTATAGTCCATATAGTCCAGTAGAATATCATGAATTTTCTTATAAAAGTCTGTTTTTGCATCATTAGGAGCATAAATTCCCAGAATTAGAAATTTTTCACCTTGCACAGTTATTTCTACTGCAACATATCTTCCTTCGTCATCTTTGAATAACGTTCTTGGATTGTACTTTTCCTTAGCATATATTACAACTCCTCTCTTTTTAACTTTGTCTGATGAAATGAATTCCTGACCTAATTTTCTATTTTGCAACACTCTTCTGTGAGTTCTCATCACATGAGTTTCCTGTAAACAAATTATATCCAAATTCTGCTTGTTTAGCACATGGTTCACCTGGTACCTCTTGGCCTTCATATTAAGGCCTCTCACATTCCACGTCAAAAGCCTTAGAGCCATGTTTAATCTTCTTCAGTTGGTACCGCCGCTGCAGCTCCCAAATGTTCCTCTTCACCTTGACCAATCTTAGATAGGGGTCCTGGCTGTTGTCCTATTCCCAGTCTCTCCAAAAGTTGTGCCTGACTTTTCCTTTCGTCGAAATCCTCAGCGTATTTTTCCAGAAACTTATCTTTATCTACTGTGATAAGACTTAAGTTTTACCTCCGTGCTAATAGGATTACCAGTGCTGAGGAGCGACGGGATACGCTTCTCAGTGTGTGCAGAAAGGCTACTTTTAAACACGAGCAGCGGTTTTGCAAGTTCCACAACACCCAGTGTCAGAAGTGTAAGAGGATGGGCCATATTGCCTGAGTCTGTCGGGTTGGAGACCGAGTGCTGCGAGACGGAGTGGAGAGAGATCGAGGGACTGGAGATCGTTCAAGAGAGAGATTGGGGCACTGGGGCTCAGAGCCTGAGATGGTGGGTCAGTGTTCTTCGACCTGTATTCAGCCCCAAAGTGAGAGTGTACGGCCACCACCAATGATCACGAAAGTGGTTTGCATAGAGGGGGTGCCCTGTGAACTGGAAGTGGACTCTGGGTCGGGGTTCACGATTGTTTCAGAGCCCACTTTCCGCAGTTTTTGCCCCCAAGCGGGCCGTGATTGTCTTCGTCCCCTGGATTTCTTTTTAAGAGACTTTAATCAGAATCCGGTGCCCGTCCTAGGTGTTGGGAATTTTCGCGTCCAGCACAGAAAATTTAAAGGCAAACTGCGAATTGTGGTTGCTGGGGGCCGGCGGCCGGACTTATTGGGGCGTGATTGGTTTGAGGCTTTCGGCATCCGCCTGGAGGGGGCCCACAGAATAGAGTCAGCATCGTCTTCTTTTGATGCGTTGTGCCAGGAGTTTGCCGGAGGGCAAGGTCACAGAGGAATTCTGGCCATACGAGTGCTGGCGAGATGAACTGTCGGCTGATAAAGGGTGTCTATTGTGGGGGAGTCGGGTTGTGGTCCCCCCCAAGCTGCGACAGCGAGTGTTGTAAGAGCTGCACGAGGGTCATCCGGGAATTGTAAGAATGAAGGCATTGGCTCGCAGCTATGTGTGGTGGCCAAAAATGGATGAGGCCATCGAAGAATGGGTGCGGAAGTGTTGTCCGTGCCAAGAATCAAGGCCAGCAATGCCTCAAGCCCCGGTGCACCCATGGGAAGTTACCAAGGAGCCATGGTCACGTTTACATGTGGACTTTGCAGGGCCTTTTCAGGGCCAGACATTCTTGATTGTGGTAGATTCACACTCCAAATGGTTGGAGGTTATACCAGTGACCCGCATGACCTCGGGTGTTGTTATACGGAACCTGCAAGCCTTGTTTGTCACCCACGGGCTGCCTGACACTCTCGTGTCAGATAATGGGGCACAGTTTACATCAACTGAGTTCAAGGACTTTTATGGACGTTAATGGAATCCGCCATGTCACCTCGGCCCCATTCCACCCGTCTACAAATGGTCAAGCAGAAAGGATGGTGCGCACCACTAAGGACGCGCTGCGGCGGATAGTCTACGGAGATTGGCACCAGCGACTCTCATCCTTTTTACTATCTGTCAGGTTTTCTGGGCATCTTAGAGTTAATGATGCAAGAGGCGTTCTGATCCTGGGAGCCTTGCCCACTGTAATACGGGCACTTTTCCTTTGTCTAGAAAAGGGGAGGTTTGGTTTCACTTTCCCCTTCGTCTTACTGTGTACTGTAACTGCTGAATGTGATTTCTTTGTTTGCTGCAAGCATGCAGCTTGAGTCTGTAGGACTTGTGTGTGTGCTACTAAATAAAGCTTAGTTAAGATTAGTAGCACTGGCGTCTGTCAAGTTATTTCAAGACGCCACAGAGCAGACCTCAACAAGCCATCCCGTCGCTGTGTTTCACTCTGCTACTGAAGAACGCTCAGAGCGCAGCAGAAGTGTGCCTGGGCGCCATTGATGTCAGAGAAGATCGTAAAGGTGATTGATTGCAATGCTGGACAGCAGCACCACTTGGGTCAAAGGTTTTATGACCCAATACTACTACAACAGGTTATGGTGTTTATGGCTTAATGGCTTAATAGCTTTACAGCCAAGAAGCTACGCTTTGATGGCAAGGCGTCCTGAGGAGATTGGTGGCCAGGACGGGAGGTCTGCGTGTCTGCTGGAGCCGGCAGCCGAGAGCCCAGCTGGAGGACTGCTTTGTGCCATGTTGTAAGGCATAAGGCAGGGAAACCTCGCTGGTGAAGAGAAGCCGTTTTCCGGAGCTGGGAGCTGAGAGGCAAGTGCTGAGTTTGCAGCCACGTGAGTTACCTCAAGCCCCAGGGGGGAGATGGCGCAGTCCCATGAAAGTTTCGTGCCACCCTTTCCAAGGCTGGATGGGAGGAACTGGCAAGATTGGTCCAAGAAAATGCAGATTTTTTTGACTGCTAAGGATCTTTGGACTTGTACTCAGAGCCCACCAGTTCAAGCCCCTGCTGCTGAGGCAGCTGCAGCACTTAAGAAAGACCAGAGGGCTACTGCTCACATAGTCATGGGCATAGAGGAAGAGCTGATGGTGCACATAGACGCTGCTACTAACACCCACCAAATTTGGGAGTGTCTTAAGCGTGTGTTCCAGAGAACGTCAGCTGGTGCCAAAATTCATGCAACTAGACAGCTGTTTGAGCTACGTCTACAAGCTGGAGGCTGTGTGCGTCAACATGTCTCCAAAATGCTGGCACTTTTCTTTTTTTTTTTTTGAAAATTAAATACTTTATTGAGTTTCAATTCTTACATCCACCAATATCTCAAACATTCTGTACATACTTTCCATTTGTACTTCCCATTTATACATATTTTACAGGTTAGATTCCAGTATATAAATTAATAAAATAGAAGAATCAAAAGTATTCCCTTTTTGGTTGTTTCTTTTTCCTTACTTCGTCTTACACCCCATAATAGAAAAGAAGTACTACCAATAGTAAATACCGTGGAAATATATAACTACACATATTATCTTTTTTTATCCTTTAACAAAAACATGCTAAATGAGAAAAGAAAAAAAAGGAGAAAGAAGGAAAGAAAAGAAAAAAAGAAAAAAAAAAAAGGAAAGAAGGAAAAAACAACAACAACAACAACAACAACATAAAATAACATAAAAGCTAAAAAAAGAGAGAAAAAAAAAGAGGGGGGAGGAGAGAAAAGGAGAAAGAAAAAGAAAGAAAAAAAAAAGAAAGAAAAAACAGCAACATACAAAAATTAATCTCTTTAGTTAAACTTCCCATCCTTTCCCTATGAACAGTCTTATCCTCATTATGAATGTGCTCAACACTGCTATGTTATCTTTTACCTCCATTTCAGAACATTTCAATTTCTACTTTTAGCCATATCATATATTACACTCCCATTACAACTCCAGAGTCACTCAAAGGCCGCCATAGACTTTATACCGTTGTTGATGCTTTGAAGATACCTTCTATATTTCTCCCATTTTATCACAAAGGCTTGTCTGTTGTGTCCTCTTAAGGAGTTGGTCAGATGGGCCATCTCCGCGTATTCCTGTAATTTAATTTGCCACTCTTTTATGTCCGGCGCGTTCTCTCCCTTCCAGTTCTGCGCTATCAAACTTCGCGCAGCCGCAGACGCGTATAAAAAAATATCTTTTAGTTTCTCTGGGATTTCGTTACCTATGATGCTAAGTAGGAAGGCCTCTGGTTTTTTACAAAATGTCAAACCCAAATTTTTTTTAAGTTCTTCATATACTAGATTCCAGAAAACTTTGATTTTTTTACAGGTCCACCACATATGAAACATATTACCATTGCTTTCTCCGCATCTCCAACACTTATTAGCTAGGTTTTTGTACATTTTGGAGAGCCTTGATGGAGTTAGATACCATCGGTACTGCATTTTGAGCATATTTTCTTTGATGTTATAACATGCTGTGAACCTCATTGTAACCTTCCAAAGTTTTTCCCATTGATCTAACATAATAGGGTGGCCAATATCCTGCGCCCATCTGATCATGACTTCCTTGACCTCCTCCTCCTTGACTTTCCATTCAAGGAGGATTTGGTACAATTTTGATATTATCTTGGTATTATTATTTAGTATCTCTGTTTCAAATTTGGACGGTTCCCTTGTAAATCCGTTTTTCCTATCCTGCTTGAAAGTTTCGTGCAATTGGTGATAGTCCAGCCAGCTTGATAATTGCTCTTTAACCTCTTCATACTTCCTAAGTGTCAATTGGTTATCCTCTTCTAACAGTAAAGAATTATATGTTAACCAGCTCCCTTTCATGTTCCTCTTTTTAAGTGCCTTGGCCTCTTCTGGGGAGATCCACTTAGGTGTTTTTGGCGCTAGCAGCCCTTTATACCTTTCCCAGACTCTAAATAAGGCATTCCTGATAATATGATTCGTAAAACCTTTATGGATTCTTGCTTTCCCGTAGTGAAGGTATGCATGCCAACCAAAGCGGTTGTCATGCCCTTCCAAGTCCAACAGGTCCGTGTTTTTAAGTTGGCACCAGTCCTTAACCCAGGAAAGGCAGGCTGCTTCGTAATATAGTTTCAGGTCTGGCAGACCAAATCCACCTCTTTCTTTGTGATCTATAAGCAATACATGTTTAATTCTTGGTCTATTTCCTAACCAAATAAATTTTGAAATCTCTTTCTGCCAGGCTTCAATACAGTCTGTTTTCCCTATGATTGGGATAGATTGGAACAGAAACAGTAGTTTGGGTAAAATATTAAGCTTAATCACCGAAATACGCCCCCAAAAGGATATTTTCAGTTTGCTCCATATCGCCAATTTCTTTTTCATCTCCGCCCATGTTTTAGTATAATTATCCTCGTATAAGTTTATATTTTTTGTGGTTATCCATATTCCCAGGTACTTAAACTTCTGGCATATTTTAAGCTTTGTTGTTTTCTCAATTTCTTCTTTTTCTTCAGGTAAGACGTTTTTAACCATAAGTTTGGTTTTGTTTATATTCAGTTTATAGCCCGCAGCCTTTCCGAATTTATCCATTATTTCCAATATTTTGAGTAGACTTTCTTTAGGGTTTTCAGATGTTATTATGAGGTCGTCCGCAAACGCTCGTATTTTATAGATATTCTTTCCCAGAGTTATACCCTTAATCTCTTTTTCTTCTCTAATTTTCTTATTTAGAACCTCCATAACTAAAATGAAAATCAGTGGGGATAGCGGACACCCCTGTCTTGTCCCTTTATTAATTTCGCAACTCTCCGAAATGTTCCCATTAATTATAATTTTAGCCCTCTGCTTGCTATAAATTGCTTGGATTCCTTTACAAATTGCTTCGCCAAATTCCATTCTTTGCAGCAGCTCCTTCATAAATCCCCATGACACGTTGTCAAACGCCTTTTCGGCGTCTACCGCCATTATTATCGATGGCTTATCAATATGCCCTTCTAAGTATTCCAAGATATTAATTACTCTTCTAATATTACTCTGCATAAGGCGGCCCGGGAGAAAACCTGTTTGATCTTCATGAATTATAGTTTGAAGGACTCTTTTCATTCTCTCCGCTAGAATATATGCATATAGTTTATAGTAGTCGTTGTTTAACAACGAGATGGGTCTATAGTTGGTTATCATCAACTGGTCTGCACCTTGCTTAGGAATCAGAGTTATGAAACTTTCCCTTCCAGGATTCCGGCATATTACCCTCTTTCAAAATACTATTCATCAATATTTTCAAAGGATCAGACAGAATATCTTCCAATTTCTTATAATAGATTGCCGGAAGCCCGTCTGGACCAGGCGTTTTCCCCAGCTTAGATCTCTTAATTGCCGTTTGAAGTTCAAATGCTGAGATCGGGTCATTTAACCCTTTGTTTTGTTCACTGGTAATTTTGGGGAGGTTGCATGAGTTCAAATAATTATTAATCTCATCTAGAGTTTCCCCTCCCTCTTTATAAAGTTTCGCATAAGGCGGCCCGGGAGAAAACCTGTTTGATCTTCATGAATTATAGTTTGAAGGACTCTTTTCATTCTCTCCGCTAGAATATATGCATATAGTTTATAGTCGTTGTTTAACAACGAGATGGGTCTATAGTTGGTTATCATCAACTGGTCTGCACCTTGCTTAGGAATCAGAGTTATGAAACTTTCCTTCCAGGATTCCGGCATATTACCCTCTTTCAAAATACTATTCATCAATATTTTCAAAGGATCAGACAGAATATCTTCCAATTTCTTATAATAGATTGCCGGAAGCCCGTCTGGACCAGGCGTTTTCCCCAGCTTAGATCTCTTAATTGCCGTTTGAACTTCAAATGCTGAGATCGGGTCATTTAACCCTTTGTTTTGTTCACTGGTAATTTTGGGGAGGTTGCATGAGTTCAAATAATTATTAATCTCATCTAGAGTTTCCCCTCCCTCTTTATAAAGTTTCGCAAAAAATGCTACAAAGCTATCTTCAATTTCTTTAGGATTGGTTATTATCTTATCGTCTATTTTTATCTTGTTAATTATCCTTTCACTCTGTTGTTTTTTTAATTTCCATGCTAGAAGTCTACCCGGTTTGTTAGCAAATTCAAAATTTTTCTGCTTCATTAATTTTATTTTCCATTCAATCTCTTCATTAATAATCATAGTATACTGGGATTGGAGCAATTTGATATTTCTTTTGATATCCCTGTCCTCTGGCTTTTTATAAAGTTCTCTTTCCTTCAAACTGATTTCGTTTAATATTTCCTGTTTCTTCTTTTCCTTTTGTCTTTTCTGAATTATATTTTCTTTTATGAAAAAGCCTCTAAGGACTGCCTTACTTGCGTCCCATACTGTCCTGATATCCGTTCCTTTGTCTAAATTGAATTCAAAAAATTCTTTCAATGTATTTTTAGCTCTTTCAGTTATTTTTTCATCGTTTAAAAGAGTTTCATTTAGTCTCCACCTTACCTGTCTTTTATCCTTCCCTTGAAGCCAAACATAAACTGCGTTGTGGTCAGATATAGTTTTAGAGTGGATCTCAGCTTTTGATATTTTTAGCGTTAATTCTTTAGATAACCATATTGCATCTATTCTTCCCGCAGAACTATTAGGATCCGAAAAGTAAGTATATTCTCTCTCATTGGGGTGCCGCACTCTCCAGGCATCATTGAGATTGAACATCTCAATTAGTTCAAAAAAGGGAGTTGGTAATTTCGCTTGTTTATTTCCTAAGGATTTTTTTGTTCTATCGATTTCCGGTGTAGTCACACCGTTCAAGTCCCCCAGCAAAATTATTTTCTCTCCCACATAATCTATCAATCTCGTAAGTAGAGATTGATAGAATTCTTTCTTTTTCGTATTTGGAGCATAAATGCCTGCCACAATTATCTTTTCCCCCTGTACGTTTATTTCTATTATTACTATTCTTCCATCAGAATCTTTATACCTTAATTTTGGTTCTAATTGGGGTCTTGCATAAATTACTACACCTCTTTTTTTAACTTTATCAGAAGATATAAATTCCGATCCTAACTTTCTGTTGACAAGGACCCTTGTATGCTTCTGCGTAACGTGTGTTTCCTGCAAGCAGATCAAGTCTAGTTTTTGCCTTAGTAAGATATGTTCCGTTCTGTTTCTCTTAGCCTTATCGTTAAGCCCATTCACGTTCCAGGTTAGTATTTTTAGATTCATTTTGACCTTTATTAATTTTTAATTCCGTAATCTGTTTCGAATTTTAAGAAGTTGGTATTCCAGATAAAAATTTGCCCCAATAAGAAAAAGGGGGGAAAAAATAAAATAAAAGAGCACTGGAAAGGTATACAAATAAAGAAAAGATTAGTACTTTAACACAATTCCGTTCCTAGGTTCCCTCAGACTCCTCATTCGTTTCTGCTTCTTCCGCCCCTCCACCTGTATATTTGGAACCTCCTATTTGCTTCCTATATGTTCTCCAAAATTTGTCTGCATCATCCCATGATGTAAACCTTCGTCTCTTTCCTTTAAAGAAAAAAGAAATGCCCTCTGGAAATTCCCACTTGTGTGTTATTGATTTCGCCCTTAACGCCTCCACCAATGGTTTGTAGATATCTCTTTTTCTAAGTAATCTGGTTGGAATTATTTTGTGTATAATGATGTCATTCTCATCTATTCTGAGTTTGTTTTTACTGCAAGTCTGTAATATTCTGTCTCTAATATCCATTGTTACGAAAGACACCAAACAGTCCCCTGGCCATTTGTTCATTCTGGCAACATTAGATCTTACTCTGATAACTCTATCTATGCTCTGTGCCATTTCTTGTTCACTAATTTGGAGCCAACTCGCTAACGCATTGGTAATCTTTTGTTCTATACGTTCTTCTGGCACTTCCGGTATTGCTCTAAATCTCAGGGTTTTTTCTCGTCTATGCATTTCAATCATGGCTATCGCATCGAGTACCGCTTCATGCGTATCTCTCATTTCCATAATCTCTTTTTTAACCTTATCTGTTTCCTTTTTCTGTTCTCGATTGTCCATTTGGGTTTTCCTCACTGCTTCATCTAAACTTATCGACTTGCCTTTCAACTCTTGCACAGTCTTTGTCAATTCCATGTTTTTAACCATTAATTCATTCATTTTTCCATTTAACTCCACCACATTCTTAGCATTATCGTCAATTTTTGCCCCCATCTTATCCAGCTTTTGATCAATAACCTTCACATTCTCATTCATTTCCCTTTTCATTTCAGAGATATCTTTCTTCAAACCCAAAATCAATTCTTTCATCTCCATATTCATTTCACTTTCCACTACTGAGCTTCTCCTGCTCTGGTTAGTAAGAGGGTTTGTTGTAGCTGTGCTGGTTTGTTTCTTGTTTGTATTTGACATACTACCCTCCCCTTATTTATGTGCTTTAGTACTATCCAATTAGATCTTGAAACTTAAAACTTAAATCTTCTTACATCCAATATTTCAAATTCCACATCTATAACAACTATTTGGTTCAATCCGGAAGAGAAAGGTGAAAAAAAAAAAGAAGAAGAAGAAGAAGAAGAAAAAAAAAACCAGTTGGGGAGGAAAAGGGAGGGAGTATGAGGAGAAAAAAAAGGAAAAAAGAAAAATTAGAAAAGGGAGATACCCGTTAAAAAGAGGGGATAAACCTAAAATGAATAAAGAGGGAAATAAAGGGGGATAATATACCGAATATGAATAAAGAAGAGAGAAGAGAGAAAGAATAAAAAAAATAAAAAATAAAAAAGGGGGAGAAAGAAAGATAAAGAGAGAAGGAGAAAAAAAAAAAAGAAGGGAAAAAGAAAAAAAAGAACAAGGAAGAATGAAATGGGAGAAAAAAAGGGGGGGAGGCAATAGGAATGGAAACAACCAGCACAGTAGTTCACCCCGGGTTATTAAATTTTTACACTTCAACTGCTCCTTTAAATTAATACAAAACTCAGTATCTCCAAATAGAAACAAGTCCACAATGCAAAGGAGCAGCCCCTCCTAAGGAGATAGAGAAAGGGAAAAAGTATAGTAGAGCTGCATTTCTGATTTTGTCCTCTGTATGTCGCTATAGTCCCTCTAGCTCTCAGTCTTCTGGCTTAGTAGTCTCTCCCTCATAAAGGTCGTAATAGGTCTCTTCCTTTACAGCACCCGTCTCCGGCAGCTGATTCAATGATTCGACAGTGATTCAGCAGCTTCTCTCCTCTCTCCCCTTGTCTTAAAGACACCACAGACAAGAGCTGTATTGCAGATACCACAGACAAGAGCTGTATCCAAAATGCTGGCACTTTTCAACCAGTTGAGACAGCTGAATGTTCCTTTCTCAGAGGAACAAAAGGTCTATATCCTTTTGAGCTCACTAGACCCCAGTTATGAAACTCTTTCCCTACGCTGGAGTCCATGCCTGCAGCCAGTTGAATCTGGACTATGTTACTGGGAGGCTGCAGGACGAACAGGACCGGAGGCAGAGAGAGAAAGGGAAAGCTGTTAAGGGGGGTTGCTTTTTGCCTAAGCCCAGGAGTGGAGAAGACGCTGAGAGCTCTGTTAAAGCTTTTGCAGCCAAGAGATGTTATCTATGCAAATCAGATAAGCATTTACAGAGAGACTGTGACCAGGCTGACTTCAAAGCTGGTTTCCATGGCAACCGGGAGATGAAAGGCAGACCACGTCGTGGGAGAAGAGGACCTTCCAGAGCAAGCAGAGGAGGGGCTGGAGCCCACTGCAAAGCAGCTGCATACGCTTTTGTTGGAGAGACAGTTGCTAACCCCAAGCTGCGTTGATTAATCGATAGTGGAGCTAGCAGAAGTCTAGCGCCGCCTAGCAGTCAGTTGCGGAACTGCAGGCCGATCCAAGATGCGATTACAGTCGCTTTGGCTGATGCAACTACAAGACCTGTTACCAAAGCTGGTGTTGTTTTCATGCCTTGTCTTAATGATGATATTGATGTGTATGTTTTAGATGGTATGAAATATGGCTTACTTTCTGTTTCAGCTTTAGACCATGCAGGTTATCTGGTCAGTTTTGGCAACCAGGTATGCACCATCTCCAAAGGTGGAAACAGTTGGTCCAGGTGAAAGGCCATGATGGGGTGTATATGCTGGAAACTGACAACAGCGCCGCTGAGAGGGCGCAGGGTGCTGAAACAGGTAATGGCATCTCTGAGGAGGCTCAAGCTCAGTATGCCAACTTACCCACGCATGATCAGTGTTTGCATTTATGGCATCGCAGATTCTCGCACGCGAATTGGAAATACGTGCGCAAACAGGTAGAGTGCACTGATGGTTGTAAAATGAAGGAGTGCTCCAAGTTTCTAGACTGTAGAGCTTGTAAAAGAGCCAAAGTGCATTCTTGTAGTTACCCACCGTCTGATAGGGTGACCAAGCAAGTTTTCGAGCTTATCCATGCGGATCTCTGTGGTCCCATGGCGGTGCCAAGCATGGGTAATTCTCGCTACGTTCTTTGTCTCACTGATGATTTCAGTCGGGCAGGTTGGATTTTCACGCTCAAAGACAAGGGGCAAACAGCGAAGGAGATTATAGAATGGGTGAAAGCAGTAGAGGTGGAATTTGGAACCCGCGTGAAAGCGTTTCAGACAGATCGAGGCACGGAATTTTGCGCATCTAAGCTGCAGGATTTCTTTCGTGCCAAGGGTATCAAGCATAGAAAAACTGCTCCTTATTCTCCTCAAGAGAATGGTGTTTCAGAGAGGAGGAATAGAACAATGCAGGAGGCAGTAGATGCTCTCTTGTTTGATTCAGGCTTGCCAAAATACTATTGGGCTGAAGCTTGGAGAACTGTCTGCCACACTCTTAACAGGACATACAGTTCCGTGATAGGGACCACGCCCTACTTTCTACTCTATGGAAAGAAGCCCAAGGTCCACTATTTTCGGACCTTCGGGGCAGAAGCTTGGGTTCTTATCCCCAGACATTTGCGTAGAAAGGGCAGTCCAAGATCACAAAAGTTGATTTTCTGTGGCTACGAGACAGGTTCGAAAGCCTGGAGATTTGCTTTCCCAGATGGCGATCGTTCACGAGTGATAATCAGCAGGAGCGCTGAGTTTTGTGAGCAGCAAGGCTGGAAGAGGATTCATGGAAATCCTGAGGTGCTCACAGATCCGTTCAGCGGTCTTGATTCTGAAGATCAGCCAGTTACACCTGCTAGTGGTGCAGAAGGTGGTCAACCTGCTGGTGTTTCGGGCCGCGTTCCCGAACACGACCAGGGTGCAGTGTCAGAGGGGGCAATCCCAAAAAGACAGGTGAAGACAGAACCCAGTAGTGCACCCACATCTCCAGAAGTAGCTAGGAGAGGCAAGCGAGGTAGGTCTCCAAGGTCTCCAACAGGGCAGCCCAGTCCAGGGGGACATAGCAAGCGCAGCCAGGGACTCTCAGACTGAGTCTAGAACGTCTGGGTCAGGGGGCTAGTCACCGGTGGTGCCACGGCGTTCCAAGCGCACTACAAAGGGAAAACCTCCTGACAAGTTCCAAGCCACTAATGTTTGGGCCGGTTTTGCTCACTGCGAACCGGAAAGCTTCGCTGAGGTGCAGAGATTACCTCAGGCAGAATCCAGCAAGTGGCAACAAGCAATGGAGAAAGAACTTAGTGCCATGAAATCTCTTGGAGTTTTCACGCTGACAACTCTGCCAGCTGACCAGCAAGCTGTGAGCTGTCGCTGGGTCTATAGATTGAAACCCACTGCAAGTGGAGAGCCACAATATAAGGCTAGATTGGTGGCAAGAGGTTTCAGCCAGAGGCCAGGAGTGCATTACTCACAAGTCTATGCACCCACGTCCCGTAGTGAAACAATGAGATTGCTTCTTGCTGTAGCAGCGCAGAGAGGCGCAGAAGCTGCTCATTTTGACATTGATGTCGCCTACTTAAACGCACCGCTGCAGGAGGAAATCTATATGCTACCTCCTCCGGGTTTTGAGGGCGACAGGCCAGGTCTGGTATGGAGGCTACACCGCTCCATTTATGGTCTCAAACAGTCCGCGAGAAACTGGAATCAGTGTCTCGACCAAGCGCTGAGAAGCTAGGTTTTAGGAAAAGCCGTGCGGACAACTGTTTGTACATAAAAGGGACAGGTCAGCAACAAGAATTGGCCCTGATCTTTGTCGACGACATTGTGCTAGTGGCCAACACAAACAAACAGGTGCAGGAGTTTGCAAGTAAGCTGAGGCAGCACTTCAAACTCAAGGAGTTGGGTCCTGTGAACATGTATCTAGGGGTTCAGATTCACAGAGACCAAGATGGCAGTTTTGTGTTGAACCAGAGCGCAAAGATTGATCAGTTGCTCAGAAAATTCAATATGGCAGACTGCAAAGGTGCAAGAACACCAATGGAAACGGGTTTTGTAAATGATAACCAGTCTGTTGAAAAGAGAGAGTTTGAGAACCAAGAGGTATATCAATCTGCTCTGGGAAGCCTGCTCTATCTCTCGCAGTGGAGCAGACCTGATATTGCATTTGCAGTCAATCTGCTGAGCCAAGAGGCAGCAAAGCCCAGTGTGACGGCATGGAATGGATTAAAAGAGTTCTTAGATATTTACAAGAGACCAGAGAGTTATTTTTTTTTCAAAATAATTTTTATTATTTTTCAAAATACATCAAATTACAGCCAAATTAAACATCTAACATAAAATACATTTATCCATTGCTCTGCCGAGCTTACGACTCCCCTCCATCACGTCAGCAGGTTTTCTAGTCCATTCTTAACACGCAGTTATTATTACCTCATATTAAATTATGTCAAAGGTTTATTCCAATCCTACTAGTGTTTTTAAACTTCCACGGTTCAATCTTAAGTATTCCACAAATTTACTCCAATCTCTTCGAAACCTCGAGTCATCCTGGTTTCTGACCCTGCCGGTCAGTTTTGCAAGTTCAGCATATTCCACCATCTTCGACTGCCACTCATCAATCGTCGGTAATGTCTGTAATTTCCAGTTTTGGGCGAGCAATATTCTTGCTGCCGTTGTCGCATACATGAACAATCTTTTGTCTTTCTTAGCTATTTCTTCTCCCATCAATCCCAACAAAAAGGCTTCCGGCTTTTTTGGAAAAGTATATTTAAAAATCTTCTTAAGTTCATTGTAAATTGCTTCCCAAAAAGCCTTAACCTTACTACAAGTCCACCACATGTGATAAAAGTCTCCTTCCTCTTGTCTACATTTCCAACATAACTTATCATGTGTTCTATACATTTTTGACAATTTCACTGGAGTCAAATACCATCTGTACATCATCTTATAAACATTTTCTTTCAAGGTTACACATGCAGTGAATTTCAAATTCTCATTCCATAATTTTGTCCATGCATCATATTCAATATTGTGCCCAAAATCCATTGCCCATTTTATCATCACCTCTTTCGTTAATTCATCTTTTGTATACCATTCTAACAACAAATCATACATTTTTGTCAAAAGCTTACTTCTACCTTCTAACAGCTCAGTTTGAAATCTAGACTTCTTATCTTCAAAACCAATTTTTCTATCCTCTAAAAACAGATTATTCACCTGGTGATATTGTAACCATCCAGTTAAAGTCTCTTCAATCTGGTGATATGGCTTTATCTTCCAACCTCTTTCTGATCTCATCAACAAATCCCCTTACGTGGATCTTTTACCTTCTGCATTTACTTTCTTTAGTGTAAGTACATCAATCGGTGAGATCCACCACGGGGTTTTGTTCTCTAGAAGTCTTTTGTTTCTTTCCCATACTTCAAAGATGGCTCCCCTTATCACATGGTTCAAGAAACCTCTATGTGCCTTCACTTTGTCATACCAAAGATATGAGTGCCATCCAAATCTGTTATCATATCCTTCTAAGTCCAACAAGTCAGTGTTTTGTAATGTTATCCATTCTTTTAGCCAACATAAACAGATGCTTCGTAATATAATTTCAAATCTGGTAAGGCGAAGCCCCCTCTTTCTTTCTTATCAATCAGTAATTTAAACTTTATTCTTGGCTTCTTCCCTTGCCATATAAATCTTGTTAATGTTTTCTGCCATTCTTTAAATTGTCCTATTCCTTTGATTATTGGAATCGTTTGAAATAAAAATAACATTTTTGGTAAAACATTCATCTTGATTGCAGCAATTCTTCCGCAAAAGGATAACTTTAGTCTGTTCCACACTTCTAGATCTCTTTTAATCTCCTTCCAAACCGGTTGGTAATTATCTTCAAATAAATTAATATTCTTTGGTGTAAGCCAGATTCCCAGATACTTAACCTTCTTTGTCACCGCTATACCTGTTTTTTGTTGTAATTCTTCTATTTCTTCTTTTTCAACATTTTTCGCCATCATCTTGGTTTTGGTTTTATTCAATTTAAATCCTGCTAGCTGTCCAAATTCTTCCATCTCTTCCAAAACTTTCGGGACACTGCTCCGGGGTTCTTGTAATGTAAGTACCAAATCGTCTGCAAAGGCTTTTAATTTATATTCTTTTGCACCCACCTTAATTCCTTTTACTTCCGGACGTTCTCTCAATCTTTTATTAAAACCTCCAGGACCGTTATAAACAATAAAGGTGACAGCGGACAACCTTGTCTAGTGCCTTTCTTTATTTCAAAATTTTCCGTTATTTCATTATTAATTATTAATTTTGCTTTTTGATCCAAATATATTGACTCAATTCCTCTCAGGAAAGATCCCTCTATTCCCATTCCTTCTATGCTTTTCTTCATAAATTGCCAAGAAATATTATCAAATGCTTTTTCAGCATCAATGAACATTAAAACTGCTGGTTTATCATTCCTGATCTCCAGATACTCTATTACATCCACAATGTGTCTCACATTTTCTTTTAACTGTCGACCAGGAAGAAAGCCAGCTTGATCTTTATGTATTACTTCATTTAAAACTCTTTTCATCCTTGTAGCCATAACATCTGCAAAAAGCTTGTAATCATTATTCAACAAAGATATTGGTCGATAATTCTTGACATTTAGTCGGTCTGTGTCCTGTTTGGGTATTAGTGTTATATATGCTTCTTTCCAGGTATTTGGGATCTTTCCTCCTTTCAGAATATTATCCATAACTTCTTTCAATACCAAAGTCAGTTGTTCGCTGATAATTTTATAATATTTTGCCGACAGTCCGTCTGGTCCTGGAGATTTCCCTAATTTCATTCTTTTTATTGCCTCCTGTATTTCCGACACAGTGACTTGAGCGTTCAAGATATCTATCTTCTCTTTTGAAATTTTCTCCAAGTTATGCTTTTCCAAGTATGCATCTATCTTTCTTCCATTCTCCTTCTCCTGCTGGTATAACTTTTTGTAATATTTTTGGAAAGCTTTTTTAATCTCCTTCGGATCTTCTGTTACAACCTCTCCAACCTCTAATTTATTAATTATATTCTGATTCTGTCTTTTCCTTAATTGCCAAGCTAGCAGCTTCCCTGTCTTATTTGCCGATTCAAAATTCTTTTGTCTCATCTGTTTAATTTTCCACTCAATCTCTTGATTCACCAGCGTGGAGAACTGAGTTTGTAATATTTTTATATTCTGTTTTAATTGCATATCCATTGGTTTCAAAATCAATTTCTTCTCACAAATCATCAGTTGATTCAAAATTTCCTCTTTCTTTTTTTCTTTTCGTTTTCTTTGATGACTGTTCTTTTGTATCAAGAATCCTCGCATCACTGCTTTACTCGCATCCCATACCATTTCCAGTCCGGTTCCTTTCTGATATTCCAATCACAAATATTTTTTCGCCTTGCAGCATAAGAGACCAGAGAGTTTAGCCTCACACTGACAGCCCAAGGTGATGAACAGCTTCAATGTTGG
>OFHU01003437.1:0-119423 GCA_900245905.1 Lacerta viridis | reverse complement strand
CACTCTATGGAAGTTCCTCTCAAGAGAAGCCTGTCTGCCTATCTCAGCCTCTGGAAACATGTATGTTCTTATTTCAAAAGGCATTTCCTCTTTAAAGATAAACTATTATTGTTTTTCTGCTCTGTGGAGCTTAGCCGTTCGAGTCAGGTACTTTAATTAATTGTTATGTTTTATTGATTTCTGCAAATTGTCTGAATGCATTTTTTACTCATTTGTAAGCTTCCCCGAGGCCCTGTTTACAACATGTGTGTGGCAGGGTAGAAATGGAAATAAATAAACTCCTAACTGTCATTGACTGAACTAATTATGCCCAAATGGCCCCAAACAATTTAAATCAAGAATGTATTTGATGGAAGGACTCCTGAATAAAAGAGTTCAACAATTAATTACATTAATCAGATTTTTAAAAGATGGAGATTCCTTGGATCTATTACAACAACAGCAGCAGCAGGAACAAGCAGATGTTTTTTTGGCAGAAAGAGAAAGCAGCCATGGGGGTGTCATTTTTATCAGTGGTGAAGTAATTCCCGTCTAAAACATGTTAACATATTTATAGTTGATAAAGTACTCACTAGTGAAATATAGTATACTTTTCCCATCGATCCACTGCCAGGATGCTCTTTTTCAAGGAGAATACCCCCCTTGCAATATGAAAGTAATAGACTATAAGAAAATCCCTGTCTTAAAAATGCATATCTGCGTTTTTTAAGTACGGAAGATGTCCCAGCACAATTGCTTAGCAGCCAATGATCCACTTTCGTTACAGCTTCTGAGGTCCTTCATGCAAACCGCAGATCATATGAGTCAACTCTTTCCAGTAGAAAATGAAGATTCTAGAGTTCATGGTCTAGACTAGGCTCATTGACCTGAGCATTTTTCGAGTATCTCAGAAGTCAAACATTTTGGCTTTCAAACGCCGAAAACCCAGAAGCAACTGCTTCGGTTTTCGAATGATTTTCAGAAGCCGAAGGTGTGACGCAGCTTCCGTTTTGGGATTCCCTATTGTATTGAGGCTTCCGCTTTCAGTTTTTCAACTTTTCGGAAGTTGAGCAGTCTTCCGGAACGGGTTACGTTCAAAAACCAAGGTTCCACTGTACCATTCTGCATCCAAACAGGGCTCCATCTCCTCTGCCATGATTATTAATTAAGACTGATGCGGAACCAACCTGAAGACAGGACTTATTTTCTTAATTTAGAGTTCCCCAAAATAGGGGGCATCTTATACATGGTGTGTGTGTGTGTGTGTGTGTGTGTGTGTGTTGAGAGAGAGAGAGAGATACACGGAAAAATATGGTAGGCTATATGATTGGAGCATTTTAATTCCACCCTCCCTCTCCAATTCCTTTTGTTCTTCATGAGAGTCAAGACCAGAATCTGCAACCATGAAAACCCAGGCTGCCCTCCAGTAGTTTGTGTGGCATCCACTTTGGGATGTAAGTAGTTGTGTGTGGGGGGGTTGTTTGTTTTTTGTAAGTTTCCTGACCAGTTAAGGTGACCTACTTAATTCAAGGAGAAGGAGAGACGACAGAGGATGAGATGGTTGGACAGTGTTCTCGAAGCGACTAGCATGAGTTTGGCCAAACTGCGGGAGGCAGTGAAGGATAGGCGTGCCTGGCATGTTCTGGTCCATGGGGTCACGAAGAGTCGGACACGACTGAACGACTGAACAACAATAACAACTTAATTCTGTGCTTTTATTTTCTTTGGGGAAGCAGGGTCCAATATCTGAATTTCTCTGTCTTGATTCTTAAATAAAATGTACTTGATTGGAACCCTGGAGTTGAGCCTAAATCTCTGCCTAAACTTCTTGGTGCTCATGTAACCTTGGTTTCCACAAATGCAAATCGTTGACCTGAATTTTGTGTGCGTTAGGCCAAAGGTTACAAATGCAGGTGATGGCCACCCCGGACCAAGTAACAGAGCCTCTTGCAGCCTGTCCTAGCTTACAGGGGTATGTTTTGTGTGAAGCTTTTAGGCACAAGTTCATTGCGTAGTCCTATCAAGGTTGTGCTTGAAGAAGGTGCACCTATAGCTATTAAAGGCTAGTCATTAAAGTCTCAGTATTCCTAAGTTATGTCAGTTTGATCCCATTGGTTGAACCATGGGGAAAAGGGAGAGTTAATGAGCAGACATCATACGGCCACTACTTCGGGTCAGATAATTGTTGATCAATCCTAATACATCTGTTAATCAGTCAAGTTACAAAATGACTTTTCAGAGCTTCATTGCAGCGCTGTCCTCTGCATTCTGCAATGTTCCAAATCTGAACGTAAAAAAAAGAAAGGGAAAAGGGGGGGGGGAAACAGAGTAGGGAGGAGAGCCAAGAGGCGAACATTTACCCCGCACCAGAGCTGTATCCATAGCAACTGGAACTATTCATTTGCTGTCTCGAATAATGCGTTCAGGCCTGTCTCACTAACAATTCAGCAGAGGACATTGACAAATGATCGCTATATTCAGCCAGCCATTTTAAATATGCAGTCTACTTGGCTGAATTTTAATTTGGCCAATTAATACCACAGCTAATAACACTGTGTGATAAGTTCTTCCTCTGTTGAGAAGGAGTGCTTTATCTCCAAAGTTGCGCAGACAAAATATCAAACCTTCTTTACTCTCCTTTATTTAGCTCAGTAGGGCAATATACCCCTGCCCAACTGACGATTACTATGGCAGATTAGAATTAGTCGCCATTTTGTTTAAAGCGGAGACAGCGATCCAACAGGAACGCCAGGCTGGCGACACGTCTGTCAAGAGGTGCCGCTCGGCTGTAACCAGGCCCAGTTCCTGAGCTGACCTGATTGTTATGCAGTTAGCAATTTCTGCAGGAAAAGGAGCAGCTACTATTTCAGGAGAAACAGAACCATTCTTTGCCTCCCAGCACAAAGCCCTGTCCTTTCATATTATGCAATGAGGTGGGTAGACTTGCCACTTGGGTCAACGTGCTGCAGCTTTCGCGAGGCTGGACCAAGACATTTTGCCATTTGAGGCAGAGTGGCAAATGACTTCTTCCCCCCTCGGGTCAAGACCCACGATGCGCAAGTTATTTTGACTCCTGAGGCAGAAAACTTCACAGGTTTCTCTCCCACTCCCTGGCAGTAAAACTAGACTACTCACCCAAATTCTCCCCACTGTCAGCTGAAGCTGGCAATTCCTCTGCCTGTGAGATGGGAAACTGTGGTTGCGACCTCCATTTCTGCACATCATGATTGATAAAACATCTAATGAAACAAAATGGATTTGGTTTTTGTGTGTGTGTGAAATCTAGTATTTGACTTGGGTAATTGTAGACCCCATTAGGCGGTGAGGGGCAGAGAGCACTCTGCACTGCTCAGGTGTACTCAGCGCGATGAGAAGAGGCGAAAAAATATTTAGCACATTATTCAACAGCTGCTATCTTTGGTAACCCAGGTTGGGAGTTGATGGGCTAAGGGTAGCAATGCTCAGTGGTAACTGGAAGTGAAAATGATAGTTTAAAAGAGGAATTTCTGGTGCCACACTGGCTGTATGTGACTCTCTGCCCCACACCCAGTACTGTAGACCTGATAATTTGGGGTTAGGGGTGGGGTGGTGATTCATATAAAGCCCCTTCGCCCTTAGAAAGGAGGGGGGGTTGCATTAGCACGAGCCCTCCACGTGCACAGGGGTGCTTGCATCCCCTGGCGCTATTGGGTGCTCTGGGTGCGGCCCAGCTGGCTGACCAACCGGTGCAGCGCTAGGGCGTGCCCACTGCACTTAAGTGGAGTACAGCTCTGATTGGTTAGAACGGTAGTTTATGGGTATGGGAGCACAACAATGGCATGTAAGCACCATGGGGTCTGATCTGAAGCAACCCATCCAAACTTCTTTACAAGCCAACTTCTAAAGGAAATTGAGTGAGAATATTAACATTTCATTTAGGCATTTCAGTTATATAAGCTGGTTGTTGTACAAATTGTTTGGCCTCCTCCTAAATTGTCAAGCCACTTCTAAGCTGTATTAATTTCACAAAAGGAAAGGACCGTGAATCATTCCCGTGCCGCATCACCCATTAGGCTACTGGCATTGAAGCTCCTCCTTGAGGGACTGCTGAACTTCGCAACTCAGGTGCTGACCCAGGCCAGCCGCCTGGGGTTTGGCTGGACTTCTGGGAAAACAGGTAGTACAGCTCTGATTGGTTAGAACGGTGGTTAATGGGTATGGGAGCACAACAATGGCATGTAAGCACCATGAGGTCTGATCTGAAGCATCATATCCAAACTTCTTTACAAGCCGAACTTCTAAAGGAAATTGAGTGAGATTATTAAGACTTCATTTAGGCATTTCGGTTATATAAGCTGGTTGTTGTACAAATTGTTTGGCCTCCTAAATTGTCAAACTGTATTAATTTCACAAAAGGAAAGGAATCGTTCCCGTGCCGCATCACCCATTAGGCTACTGGCATCGAAGCTCCTGCTTGAGGGACTGCTGAACTTCGCAAGTCAGGTGTTGACCCAGGCCGGCCGCCTGGGGTTTGGCTTACTTCTGGGATCTTTACATGGGGTATCTCTTTGAGGCAATTGGAAATTGTCTCTATATTATTAGGGCAATCAAGGCCCTGTCTGAACACTGGTGGGCCATGAACTGTCGTGTTAATATCACATGCAGTTTAACCTTTTGAAGTTTCTTCTCATAGTAGTGCAGTTCGGATGGAAGACTTCAGAGATCACCACTTGGTCTTTGGCTGATAATTGAGAGTCGTCGGGTCCTGCAAAGCAGGCGTCGAGTTCCAAGAGGGTGTTGCTCCCGCTCCGCGCATTGTGCAGCTTTGCCTTAAGTTTATATTCATTCCTGGGGTTACTAATGGGGTTTACAATGCCTTACCTCGATGGGAAGAGGGAGAGTGGTGTCTTGGCTCTGTGCACTCTCAGGCTTGAGAAGACCCGGGCGGATGTTATGACTTCAGTTCAAAATCATTGGTGTCAGACATTATGGCCTATTTGGGAATATCTGTGGGTATCAGGCATAGTCAGCCCTCCCACGGCAGATCAGGTGCTTTAATACTTTGATACCAGCTTATTAAATAGGATTAATAATAATAATAATAATAATAATAATAATAATAAAAACAAAAAAACAAAAAAAAACGATAATTAATAATTTAATAGATAGATAAAATAATTTAAGAGAAGATATAAATAAAGAGTATTGGGTCAAAACAGGAATAGGACTCGTTTGTTTAGCTCGCGTTTCTATGGCCTTGGTTTCCGCTTCCAGATGAATATTATCGAAAACTTAACTGGTCAGACATTTGTTTGTCATTCTCTCCCAAACTGATCAGCAATTGATCAAAATGAAAAGGGGCATTATCGGACATCAAGCAACTGAAATGAAAAGGGGCCTATTTGGGAATACTGTGGGTATAGGCATAGTCAGCCCTCCCACGGCAATCAGGTCTTTAATCTTTGCATACCACTTATTAAATAGGATTAAAAACCAACAAACAACCCCCCCCAAAAACCCAGATAAATAAATAAATAAATAATCGATATTAATAATAGATATAAATAAAGAGTAATTGGCAAAATAGGAATAGGAATCTCGCTGTTTAGCATCGCGTTTCTATGGCCTTGGTTTCCTCAGATGAATATTATCGAAAGACTTAACCTGTCCAGATCAGATTTGTTTGTTCATGTCTTACATCCCAAACTGTCAGCAATTGTCAAAATGAAAAGGGGCCATTATCGACATCAACAACTGGGAACCATGGGCCTTTTCTGGTAAAGGCACTAGGTGATTTCTGTATTTGAGGCCTGCCAGGCCAGGCCCATCCTGATCACCAGGACGGCTCCCGCCTTAACGCCACATCACATGTATTATGCGCAGGGCGATTGCCGCCAGTGGTTTTCCCCCACTGAATCCGCCGCCCACTCTTTCCAAGTTGGAGCTGCGACTTGCTGTACATTTGGGTTGTCAGCCGAAAGGTAAAAGGCTTAGGGGTGGAAGTCTAATGCCTTCAAGGGGTATGTTCGCAGTTCCTTGTAAGCTACTTCGATCTTCCTACCTTGTTTGTCATTCCCTTCTTACTTCAGATAACCATTTGGTGCACATTCGGTTATGCAGCCGCAGCATGTCCACTGGGCCCGAGACGGGCCATTGATCATGGTCTGGGGTGCAGACTTGGCCTGCCACAAAAGTATTGTTTCCTGGATCTCTAGAAGGGAATGACTGGGATGAACTCCTGCGGAGGTGTAAGATGTGCTGGGATGAATTCCTGGTGGCAGCGAAAGCCAGGGCCGCCTGCAGGCCCCTCGGATGCTTTATTATCCAGCTGGGAGAAAACGACTTGCCTATTGGAAAGGCTGGACTTGATGTGGAAAATCTTTAAGGCGATGAACTTAGTGCCTCTTTCCCTATCCTGACCCTTTTCTGGTCATCGCTGCTGGAAGGCGTGTGTGGCGAATGGGCATCATAGCTGACGTGCATCAGCAGGACTACCTTGCCCTATTGCTTGGGATGAGTTCCTCCCTACGGTAAAAGCCAGGGTGCAGCACTTACAGTGGAAATTTTTCATGGACTTGGATAACTGTTGGCTATGACCATTTTCTGGTCTTCGCTGCTGGAGCGGAGTGTTTGGCGTGATGCAGTTGCCCGGTTGCGGTGAACAGAGCCAGAAAGTTGCTTGAGAAGGCGGTGGCCCGCCGCGTGGTGGCGCTGGGGGGTTGGGTCATCACTCACCCCGCTATAAAATTCAATGAGACGGCTATGTACAGGAATGATGGCGTACACTTATCAGATGTGGGAAATGATGTGTGGTTAGCAGATATCATACTAGGTATTAGATATTGGTTACGGGTGTGAGGGTATTGGCGGCGAGCCAAATGTTTTGGCTCGATTGGCGGTTAGGCATTGGATAAGGTCAGGAAGGTTAGGAGGTGGGGGGGGAGGACGGGCCAACACCTCCCCCCAAGTGCTGAAGGGTACTTCGTAAAGGAGTCCGGGGGGCGTGTCCGTGTCCGGAGCCGTGGGTGGTCAGGGCCTAAGGCACGCCCCAGATCGGTGATCACAGGGTGAGTCCTTAGCTGATGTGCAGCAGCAAGGGCTCACCCAACAGTGGTTATCCCTTCCTGGACTGCCAGCACGTCGTACTGGAGTCGGATATAGTCTAGTTAGATCCAATGCCTAAAGCCAATACCGCTCAACATCCGGAACCAATAAAGTTGTGGCCTTTTATTCTCCATTTAACCTTATATACGGTGTCTTGTGTCTTATTTATTCACGGGAGGGGTCGGGATATTGACATGCAATCTATGAGCATAGGGATTAAGGTCAAACATTTCTGCTTTTAGGAGAGGAGCTGTAGTTCAGTGGCAGAGCCCCTGCCTGGGTAGCTCAGCTGGTTAGAGCCTGTACTGATAGCGCCAAGGTTGCAGGTTTGATTCCCATATGGGAAAGTTGCATATTCCTGCATTGCAGTGGTTTGGGCAAGATGACCCTCAGGGTCCCTTCCAACTCTGTGATTCTGTGCCCTGCATGCAAAAAGTCCTGGGTTCTATCCCCGGCTTCTCCAGTTTAAAATGAAAACCAAAGGAGAGGTAGCAGGTGATATCAATTCCTTTATCTGCCATTCAAGGAGGAACAAATACTCTGACCTGCTATAAGTAAGGCAGCTTCCAAGGAGAATGCTATGGACCCACCCCCCTGAAAAGCTAACAGCTTTGGTGAAGCCTCCCCCCAAAAAGCTCAAGAACTTTGGTCAATCCAATGGGTAGATCAGTGCCAGTTGGTTTTTTTTATATCTATAGTGGGAGTAGATCACAGTCTCTTGGGAATTGGATGTTCCTGGTGTAGAGGATAACCATGCTTTGAGAACTGGGCTTCCCTCCATCTTAAACTCAGGTGTAAATATGTGAACAAATCGTATTTTCCTGCCACGTCTTGGTTCTCAAAGGAACACAGACCCAGCATGACCGCCTGGAATCTTTCTGCTGCTCCGCAGAGAGTGGGAGGTGGCCAACTTTTGTAACAATATCAACACAATCCCTTTGAACATGGCCTGATAGCATATGGGGAGCCAGCGCAGACGTTTTAGCAGACGTGTTGCATGCTGTCAGCCACTGACACCCTCCCCATCTGCAGTCTAGCCACTGTATTATGGACCAGCCCCAATGGCAATCCCACATAGAACACCTTCTAGAAATCCATTTTCGCGGTTATCAATTACTGAGAACCAACCTTTCTGATTAGGGGGTCACTGCAAGAATTAGCATGGTCCATCTTCTTTCCAGAGGGCCCAGTACAATGAGGCAATTAAGGAACAGACCACAATCCCATGTTTTGCTTTGCTTTGTTCTTTACATCTACCTTCAGGCTAGATGAAGGTTGAGGATGAGTCCTTTTTTAAAAAATTAAAATACGTTGCAGGGTTTTCCTTCTGCCAGTGCCAATGGTTTTAATTTATTTCTTAGCGGGGATTATGTCAGATATGAGATAAGATTAGGCTCGACACGTTTCTCCTTCTCACAGGTATAGCATGATGATAACATGATTATACTCCATCGCCGTTGCCAGATCTGGAGATAAGTCGTTGGGGCAGCCATTCCTTTGTCCCTCGTGACATGAAAGGCTGAGGAGCTGTATCAGTAGTAATTAACTTGTGCCATTATCCCATGTGGGGATCAGCGATTGGCAGGAAATGAACCTTTGTCAGCGCTTGCATGCACAGAAGTGCTAAAGCCAAGATATACTACATTGTTCAGCGTCTCTCCTGTAAGCATTTCAGATTTTGAAAGAAGCTAATCTCCTGCACTATAGCAACTGACAGCAAGCATGTGGGGTTCGTGGTTTCTAGGCAAGGGATTCATTTACACCACATTTGCCCATTTTAATTCAGCTAACACCCTGATCCTACAGACCTGATAGTAATCAAAATCCCCCTGATTTCAATGCAACAAAGAGGGCTCCTTCACAAGCCACATTTTACTGCGTGCCCGTGCCATTGGTTTCCACAGGTTGTTGTTGTTGTTGTTCAGTCGTTCAGTCGTGTCCGACTCTTCGTGACCCCATGGACCAGAGCACACCAGGCACGCCTATCCTTCACTGCCTCTCGCAGTTTGGCCAAACTCATGTTAGTAGCTTCGAGAACACTGTCCAACCATCTCATCCTCTGTCGTCCCCTTCTCCTTGTGCCCTCCATCTTTCCCAACATCAGGGTCTTTTCTAGGGAGTCTTCTCTTCTCATGAGGTGGCCAAAGTACTGGAGCCTCAACTTCAGGATCTGTCCTTCTAGTGAGCACTCAGGGCTGATTTCTTTAAGAATGGATAGGTTTGATCTTCTTGCAGTCCATGGGACTCTCAAGAGTCTCCTCCAGCACCATAATTCAAAAGCATCAATTCTTCGGCGATCAGCCTTCTTGATGGTCCAGCTCTCACTTCCATACATTACTACTGGGAAAACAACAGGTATGGCTTCTCAAATGCCCGCCCTTTGAATCAGTGAAGGCTAACATGTAGCCTTACAGATATTGTTGGGCTCCTAGTACCCAGTATGCTCAGTGGTTACGGATGATGAGAGTTTTAGCTCAACATCTGAAAAGCCATTGCTTAAAATCATGAGGAAACTACCGTATTTTTTCGTGTATAACATGCCCCCCTGTGTATAAGACAGCCCCTATTTTGGGGGACTCCAAATTAAGAAAATGGGGAGAAATTGCCCCATGTATAAGACGACCCCTCCTTTTCTTCACATAATTTTTAAATAAAAAAAAACCTAGTCTTATACATGGAATAGTACGGTATTTATTGCTGCACACGGGTGATTTATGGTAAATTGTGCAAATGAGTCTATTTCTTAAATTCATATCACATACAGACCATACATTTAAAGGACTCTTACACCATTTTAACCGTCATGGCTGTCCCCCAAAGAATCCTGGGAATTGTCGTTTGTTAAGGGTGCTGGGAACTGTTGCTCTGTGTGGGTCCTCCTAGCAACTTGCAGTACCCTTAACCAGCTTGCAGCATTGTAACCTGGAAGCTGCTTCCAGCCTCAAGGGATGCTATCAGGTCCTAGCTCAGCTAGGGAATCTGGAGTTGCCTATTATAGACAAGTCCAACTGGAGCATCTGGAAATCTCTCACCTGAAGCTTCTGCCCAGGGACTCTTAAGAAGAGTTGCAATATTTTGGGATCCGCACCAAAGAGTTGGAGCTACTCTTCGCTGAGTCAGTTACCACTTATCTTACCATGCACTGAATGCTCCAGTGCAACACCCAGAAATGTCAGGCTGAATGCAGCCAGTAGGTATCTGAAAAACAGTGTGTCATTCAAGTATGCTCATTGGGGGAGCAGAGATTGGCTATAAGTCTCTGCTGAGTAAATAGCACTCAATGGCAAATATGTAAAAGTAGATACACTTTTAGACCCACTGCCTAGAATTGTAACTTTGCTGCTAAAAGGCTTCCAACGAGCCGTTGGAAGATGTTTCCTCAGTTTCCCCAGTGTTTCCCAGTTTGCTTCTGTATTGGAGTTGGTTTTAGATGTTTTAAATGCTTTCTCATCCATGAGTTCTTTGTCAAGGTCTCCTTTGGGAGGCAGGGAGAGATCTACATTTTAGTAATAGTAGTTGCTGGCATCCATCTATCTCAAGAGACAATGGAGTGTGCTTCCGGGGTTGAAGTCAAACCACTACGTTAGCAGCACCGAAGGGCACAAGCCTGGGCAATGTGTAGGGAGGTCCTGGGCTGCCCAGATGACAGGACACTCCTCTCAGCTTCGCTGATGTGGGGCAAAGGAAAGCAGAGCAATACGTTTGGCACCAGCTTGGCTGCAGGAGTTGCCAGAAGGAGTGCCATCCAGCCGTCTCTACTCTGGATTTGTGTAGGGTTTACTTTTTAGCCTTTTCTTTTTAGCCAGTGTGGTGTAGTGGTTAAGAGCGGTGGACTCGTAATCTGGGGAACCGGTGTTCGCGTCTCCGCTCCTCCACATGCAGCTGCTGGGTGACCTTGGGCTGAGTCACACTTCTTTGAAGTCTCTCAGCCCCACTCACCTCACAGAGTGTTTGTTGTGGGGGAGGAAGGGAAAGGAGAATGTTAGCCGCTTTGAGACTCCTTCGGGTAGTGATAAAGCGGGATATCAAATCCAAACTACTCCTCCTCCTCCTCCTCCTCCTCCTCCTCCTCCTCCTCCTCCTTTTCTTCTTCTTCAGATATCCAGCAAGACAGAAGAGGTTTAAGATCAGAGTTTTCCTTTGCTGAGATAAACTCCCCTCCCAGGTGGACGAGCCCCATCTGCCCCATTCGCATTTCCCTCTGCAGCACGTACAGAAACCTCATTCTTGACCATTGGTGCCACTATTAGTCTTGTCTGCTCAATCTACCAGAACCTGTCTTTGCATGCAGGGGAAGTCCCTACTCACTGAGCGTTTGACACCCATTGACAACCCTCACCTGGTTTAGCCAGCCAGTCGAGGCTATGCTGACAGCTTCTAAGAGCCACAGGTGAGATTTGAGTGCAGGGTGGGATAGATATATAATAATATTTGTTGTTGACATCTGTCCAGCTCAAGAAACAATGGAGTACGCCTCTGGGGGTGAAGTGAAACCAGGCGTTGCTGGAGGGAGGTGTACAAGGCACCGTCCAACTGTATTAGAGACTCCACTCTGGATTTGTGGAGGATACTCCTTAAACTTTTTTTCTCCCAAAGATATCCCATGAGGCAGTGGAGGTTAGATGAGCTACCTTCTCATGTTGACAAGTCCCATCTGCCCTTTCACAGTACATAAGTTGTTTAAATGAATGAATGAATGAATGAATGCATACCATGTTATCTCCCAAGCTAGGTTTGTTACAATCACTTAAGTTCAAAATACTGAAAGTGTCAGGGTCAGGAAGAGATGACAGCTAAACTGAAACTCCATATTCAGAGACTTATGACTATTGTAGGCCACAGCACCCATCATCCATCACAGCTGTCTATGGAGGTGCAGGTCAATTCTGTGTCCAGGGCAGCTGTCTACCAGCTCCATCTGGTACGCAGGCTGAGACCCTATCTGCCCATGGACTGTCTTGCCAGAGTGGTGATCTCTTGCTTGGACTACTGCAATGCGCTCTATGTGGGGCTACCTTTGAAGGTGACCCGGAAACTACAACTAATCCAGAATGCGGCAGCTAGACTGGTGACTGGGAGCGGCCCCGAGACCACATAACACCGGTCTTGAAAGACCTACATTGGCTCCCAGTACATTTCCGAGCACAATTCAAAGTGTTGGTGCTGACCTTTAAAGCCCTAAATGGCCTTGGCCCAGTATACCTGAAGGAGCATCTCCACCCCCATCATTCAGCCCGGACACTGAGGTCCAGCGCCGAGGGCCTTCTGGTGGTTCCCTCACTGCGAGAAGCCAAGTTACAGGGAACCAGGCAGAGGGCCTTCTCGGTAGTGGCACCCGCCCTGTGGAACGCCCTCCCACCAGATGTCAAAGAGAAAAACAACTACCAGACTTTTAGAAGACATCTGAAGGCAGCCCTGTTTAGGGAAGCTTTTAATGTTTGATGGACTACTGTATTTTAATATTTTGTTGGAAGCCGCCCAGAGTTGCTGGGGAAACCCAGCCAGATGGGCAGGGTATAAATAAATTATTATTATTACCGTATCATCATCATCATCATCACCATCATCATCATTCCTGGTCATTGGCCATGATGCCTGGAGCTCGTGAGGGTTGGAGTCCAACAACAACTGGAAGGTCACAGATTCCCCACCCCTGATTCAGTGGTATAGCACAGATGGTGCTTATGGATCTCTATTTCTACTTTGCTTGTCTACCATACAGGTAGCAGCCAAAAGCTCTCCAAACTGGCAGAAAGCCTTAATCTTGGTTCTTTCAAGTTCTGGGTGGTTAAGCATGATGTTGAAAGTGCAGTTCTTGTGATGTCCAGCCCCATCTCCTGAGCCAAGAACCCAGCACTTTCCATAGTCTCTTTGCCACCCTTGATTCCACTTCAGTAGTGGGAAGGTAGCACAGATAGCCTCAGTATGGGTTTAAGGAGATATTTTTAAACCCATTTCAGCCACATTGTAGAAAGGGGACCGAACAAAACAGACACCCCATATTTGGTGGTCAGTTCTGGATCGGTCCCATGACTGGCAGAGATTCAAATTACCCCATGATCAAGCAAGGATTCGAACCTATCTCCCTGAGGTCCAAGACCAGCAGTCTGCCCACTCCAGCTCAGCTGAACTGCTTTTAAGCAGTTTTTAGAAGTCAGTTTACCGCAGGAGTAAAATACTCAGTTGGGTCTCCTCCTTGTTTAAATGTCACCAATTCCTTTTAGTAGAATCACAATCTATTAGGAATAAATAAATTCTCATATTTGATACAAACACCCAAGGGCAATAATCTACAGTATGGGCCATTGGCTTGGAAAATGTAATTACGAAATTAATGCCATTTTTGATTTATGAGAGGAGTGCAACACAGTTGAAAACTACAGCATATGTACTTTTTTTAGATGTGGATTTGAAGTATACAAATATCCCAAAGCAGGTTAAATGAAATGGTGTTTTTTTTAAATGAAGCTTCTTCTCTTCCCAGAATTTGATGGAAGCAAAATACTGAAATGGGACCCCACAACAGATCAATGTAGACTGTGAGGTATTTTTCCTGTGAGTTGTTACGTAGAGCAGAAGACTTTTCAAGGTAGAAAACCAGGGCAGCAAAAATAATGGTGATTATTTACAGGGAATAGTAGGGTTGTCCCCATACTATCTCAGTTGCCTTTCTTGCCAGGTAGGGGACATAGGAATCATCACAGCTTGAGCCAGTGCTGCTTTCAAATCAGGCTGCTTGTGTGAAATAGCCCCTATGAATTAAACTCATTCTCCAATCTGAGGAACTGCTCCAAGCAATAAGGAGTTAGTGTCTAACCCACATATGTGACAAAACTTACTGAGATGATCTCTCTCTCTCTCTCTCTTTCCACAACCTTCTCGCCATCTTTAGGTAACTGAGCCATCTGTATCATCCTGCCAAGTGGCAAGGAGAAAGATACCACACTTTGGGGGCAGAAGAGGGGGAAATATGTGATAAAATGTCCATAATTCTGTCAGAAACGGGAGACAAGGGAGATAACCAGCATATGAGAAGCAGAAAAGCTGTGTTCAGGCAGGCAGAGAAAGCTAGAATCTCCTCACAGGATTTAATACAGTCAGGTGATTACAGTTTTTCTTCCACTTGGAAAGAGCTTTGGGGGAAAAACACACCTCTCCATCGCAGGTATAATGATGAATGAGAGTTAAACAGGCCAGCCAATTTAAATACTGTGATATATGGGTTGCTGAGAACGGCGATTGTGAGGTAATACAATGCAGCCTTCGTTGTACTGTTGGAATGTGGTATATATCTTGAATGACAAACACGTGCCTGTAGGTTAGGGTCTAGTTGTCCAGAATAGCGGTTTCCCTGCTAGTACTGCGTAGTGGGGAAGCGATGGATGGCAAAACTCATGCATCTTCTACAGATGACTTGGATGTGAACTGTTGTCATATGGGAAAGAGTTACATCCAAAGACATGGGGTTGCATTATTTTGTTTTTGTGTGATGGATTAGATCATCAAAAGTGGGTCAAAGAAGTAATTAGATGGAAGGCTAATGAGTTTCTTAAACAACAACAACAACAACAACAACAACAACAACAACAACAACAACAACAACAGAATAATACCGGTATTAAGATTTGCTGCTCCTAATGGATTTAAGATAAACCCTCAATGTCTGAATTCGCCCTCCATTCTTACGATGGTAAACTGTTTCTCTTCTTCTTGTTACTACTACTAATATTACAATTATTATTATTATTATTATTTAGTTTTAAAATTTGCATGCCACCCGAATTGCCACAGGTCTCAGGGCGGTTCACAACATAGAAACAGGATATAAAAACACAAAATACGTAATAAAAATAGGAACAAATAACCACTACCACTATTACCCCAACACATTTTAAAAGGGCATCAGATGTCAAGGCCTAGTTAAAGAGTTGTGTTTCTGCCTGACACCTGAAGGTGTATAACGAAGGTGTCAGGCGAGCCTCCTTGAGGAGAGCATTCTACAAATGGGGAGCCACTGCAGAGAAGGCCTTGTCTCGTGTTGTCATGCACCGGACATCTTGTGTAGGAGGCACATGAAGAAGGGCCTCAGAAAATGATATTGGGGTCCGGGTAGGTTCATATAGAGAGAGGCTGTCCTTGAGGTATTGCTACTACTATTATTGCTACTATTACTATTATAGTGAGTCAGACCACTAGTCCATCCAGCTCAGTATTGGCTGCGCTGTCTGGCAGTGGCTTTCCAATGTATCAATCAAAAGTCTCTCTCAGCCCTGCCTGGAGAGGCTGGGAATTGAAACCGGGGCCTCCTGCATCTAAAAGAGATGCTGTGCCACAAAGCTAAAGCCCTTCCCCACGCACTCTGGTGGGAAAAAAAACCCCCACAGGTTGCATCCTACATTGAGGAGCCTTGCATTGAGCAGCAGGGGTTGAACTAGGTGTGTGATACTTTCCAACTATGTGATACTTATGTTACCATGTGTCACTAGTTACAGGTGGGTAGCCGTGTTGGTCTGCCATAGTCAAAACAAAATCGAAAATTCTTTCCAGTAGCACCTTAGAGACCAACTGAGTTTGTTCCTGGTATGAGCTTTCGTGTGCATGCACACTTCTTCAGCATGCACACGAAAGCTCATACCAGGAACAAACTCAGTTGGTCTCTAAGGTATGTACACATCTTGTGGTCTAAACCACTGAGCCTCTTGGGCTTGCTGATCAGAAGGTCAGCAGTTCAAATCCCCGCGACGGGGTGAGCTCCTGTTGCTCTGTCCCAGCTCCTGCCAACCTAGCAGTTCAAAAGCACACCAGTGCAAGTAGATAAATAGGTACCGCTGCGGCGGGAAGGTAAACGGCGTTTCCGTGCGCTCTGGCTTCCGTCACGGTGTCCCGTTGCACCAGAAGCAGTTTAGTCATGCTGGCCACATGACCCAGAAAGCTGTCTGTGGACAAACGCCGGCTCCCTCGACCTGAAAGAGAGATGAGCGCCGCATCCCATAGTCACCTTTGACTGGACTTACAGTAACCGTCCTTTACCTTTACCTTTTTACCTTGGACCTATGCACATACACAAACACATGAAGGTTCCTACCCTTAGGCTTAACTACTGTGGGAAGTTAGTCAAACTTGTCTGCTTAGAGACTTGAAGCAACCTCTAGCCGTGATTCGGGGGGTGGGGGAGAGAAACGGCCTATGCATGCTATATTTGGCATAACTTTTTTGGTCCCTTCTCAGTCTGACAAAAGAGTCATCTAGATGAAATCCAGAAATTGCCCAGCGCCACATTAGCCAGCCTGCTGTTTCCTAACCTTCATTGTTTAGGTGTAGGTGGGTGGGGGGGTGGAATCTCTTAGTGTTTAAATATACGTGGGCAGATGGAGGGCAGGTGTTAATGGAAAGGCATCAGCTTAGTGTGCCTTCCACCCCCCTGAAAATCATTTCCAAGAAGCCATGTGCAACAGAGATAAGGATTTTTTTTTTAGGTTTCTGCTAGAACCAGGGAAATTAATAACAACAACAAAAAGACCTTTGTGTGGTTGGTTGCTTAATGAAATTAGAATTCTGAAGGGAGCAAACTGCTTTTAAAAGTTTTGCAGCGGTTCCCCCACACAAGGATTCCTGGTTTATTTTCCAGCATATATTTTATAAGCAGGGATTGTCACACCATAATATATGAGAGCGATGAATGGCTGCTGTGGCTGATTACACACCAAAGCATTCAATCATTCACAAACGGCTGTTCATTTCCAATATACAATGAGGCAATGGAGAGTGCAGTTTCTGCAGGCATATCCATCTTTTCTACAGGACTAAGTCTGTGTATGTGTGTGTGTAAATGAAAACAAAGAACGAGATCCAGTTTGCTCTGCTTGAAATAAAGGTGAGCTTTGATAGTCTTAATCCTCCATATTCTCTATAAATCAGTTAGCTCCTGCTCCAAGAACTGTTGACAGATGGGAATGTTTTGACATGGTCTTCTGGGATTGTGTTATTGTATTACTGTATTATTAATCTTCACTGCTGGAGCTCACATATGAACCCAGTTTGCACAGAGTTGAACCCAATAAGGTTAATGGTACATCAGTCTGGATTACTGATACAGCTCAGACAGTTGTATGTTATCAGGCACCATATTAAGTCAAGTATTATTTTGCAAAATGAGGCTGGAAATGTTGTGAATATTCTCATACTGTATTATATTCATTGTGTTTAACATGATCGACTATAGCTTGTATGACTGAGAGAAGGAAGACTATACCTTTGGAAAGGTAGCACATGGGTATAATGAAAGAATCATAGAATTAAAACTGGAAGGGACCCTGAGGGTCATCCATTCCAACCCTCTGCAATGCAGGAATCTCAACTTAAGTTTCCATGACAGATGACTGTCATATGGTAATGGTAATGGGACCCCTGACCATTAGGTCCAGTCGTGTCCGACTCTGGGGTTGCGGTGCTCATCTCGCATTACTGGCCGAGGGAGCCGGCGTACAGCTTCCGGGTCATGTGGCCAGCATGACAAAGCCACTTCTGGTGAACCAGAGCAGTGCACGGAAACGCCGTTTACCTTCCCGCTGGAGTGGTACCTATTTATCTACTTGCACTTTGACGTGCTTTCGAACTGCTAGGTGGGCAGGAGCTGGGACCGAGCAATGGGCTCACCCCAGCTCACCCCATCGCACCTTTTTTGGGGGATTCGAAAAAAACCGCACACCACCATTAGAAAATGACTCTGTGCCTATATTGACTATATATAAAGTAATTTCCCACGGCACACCAGGCAACATCGCGGCACACAGTGTGCCGCGGCAGTGGTTGAAAAAAGCCCTAGGCTCTGTGGTTTAACTCACAGTGCCACCTGGGTCCCTTGATGACTGTCATAACTCTGCTTAAAAACCTCCATGGAAGGAGATTCCACCACCTCTTGTATGAGCCTGTTCCACTGTTGAACAGCTTTTGCTGTCGGAAACATCTTCCTGATCTTTAGTCAGAATTTTCTTTCTTGTAACTTGAATCCATTGCTCCATCCTTCACATGACAGCCTGTTAGATAAACAGGACTTCATTTCAGCCTTTCCCATTGTGGTGCTCTTTTGATTTTTGGACTGTAGCTTCCGTCATCCCTGACACTCAGCCATGGTCTGATAAAAGTTGTAGTTCAAAACTTTGGGGTGGGTTTTTGGAAGATGCAGATCTAAAGCAAATATTTAAAAACATAGCATAAACACTGACAACTGGGAACCACTGGCCTGCGAGCGCTCCAGTTGGAAAACAGCCTTTAACAAAGGTGTTGTGGGCACTGGCAGAGGAAGAGGAGTGCGGGGGGAGCACATTGCCCCCGGCAGTGCAATCCCGGTGGGTGCCATCGCGGCTGCCCCCCTGCACTGGGCGCTATGCCCCCGCAAACAGCATGCCACACCCCCAGGACGTGTGCCATGCCCCTGGGACACGCGCCAGCCTGCCCGCCTGCTCTCCGCCCCCCCCCAGGGCCGGAACATGAAGCTCTGCCACTGGTCATGGGCTTTGAAGACTCTCAAACTCAGGATGAAAGGGAAGAAGAAGAAGAAGAAGAAGAAGAAGAAGAAGAAGAAGAAGAAGAGAGAGGAGGAGGAGGAGGAGGAGGAGGAGGAGGAGGAGGAGGAGGAGTTTGGATTTGATATCCCGCTTTATCACTACCCGAAGGAGTCTCAAAGCGGCTAAGAGGAAGGCACATTTGGCATGCCCTCACCATGATCAACTCCCATCTGGAAACCTGTGTCCCCACTGTGAAAGGACGTGTGGATCCAGGATTGGCCTCCAAAGTCACTTACGGACACACTGTTAAGACTGTTCATGGAAGATAATCTTACTCGGCTATGAGTGATCACCAAAGAAGAAAAGAAGATTCCCAGGCCATTACCTCAAAGGAAATTTTGCTGACTCCATTTCCTTTCAATTTATGTTGATTTCCTAAGATTAGGTAGTAGTTAATACACAATTTAGGAGTTTTGCCCAGCATACTTAGCTTTCACAAATGGTAATTAAATAATTAGAAGCCTCTAGTTACATAGGTCAACTACACACATGGATCTATCTTAAACATACACGAGGCTCACTATTTTTCTGTTCTAATGCACACAGGAAAATGGTTCCTTTTTTAACCTTCTCATGCAGAGTGAAGGCCACGGATAATTTTTCATTTGCCTTTAGTGACATAATCATGTAAAGAAATGCGATTGGCTAACTGGTAATATGACACCAATATGTTCACTACAGGGTCCCTGATTGGTTGGGATCATGACACGAAGAAGCAAGATGGATACATAGTAGTGTCAAAGCAGCAGTGTAGCAGGGCTGAAAATATATTTTCGGGGGGTGGGGACGGACGACGATGACATGAAAGGCCATGCAAATTTAGGAGCATTTTAGGGGGATTTTCACACCCTTTCAAAACCCATTGTTCACATCACAAAACGTCAGAACAGCACTCATCCTTGCACCTTTGCCCCAGCCAGCTAGTTGCCATTGCTTCCTCTGTGCAATGATACGCTCTCTTTTTATCCAGATGTTTCACTAGCAGAAATTAATGCACAGCCTCATAGCCATTAATTTATTGTTCATGAAGAAAAGCTCTACGTACTCGCATGAGAAGTTATCGAAGGCTTAGAAGCAGAGGCTGTGAGTGAATAGATTTCTTTGTCAGCCAAGAATGTTTAATTGATTATATAATTTAACTTGTATGTTCTATTTGATAGTCTCCTATTAGAACTCTGCCCTCCTACTTTATAGTCAATTGTAAGCTCCAGCAATGGCAGAACATATTTATTTGCTTTAGAATTTTGCAATTTTCTGCCTTATGAACTAATAGTTATTTGCAATTTCTTTCACTAAGGGGAGCCTATTGCCCCAGGAAAAATGATTAGCTATCATTCAGACTTGTAGCCTGTTTATTTTTAGTTATTTCTTTTATTTATTTTGGATCCACAGTTTCCTACGCTAGCACAACACAACAACCACAAGGCTTAAGCTGGTAAACCTTGGCACTCTCCCATTTGAACTGACCATATAATGATGCGTTTCTATGAGAATCCAGTGGGTCTCCCAAAATGTTTACGAAACCCAGACCTGGTTTATCCTCCTTAGCAATTTGTAGTGTAAGTGGCCTAAGATGGGGTTGTTTGTATATGTTTGGGTGGTGGATTTAACCCATATCCCAGGATGGGAGGAGAAGTATGTTGGGGGCAGGAATCCACTCACAAGATTAACGGAGCTCCTTGCTCCCTTCCTTACACTTTCTCATGGAGAGCCAGTGTGGTGTAGTGGTTAAGAGCGGTAGACTTCGTAATCTGGGGAACCGGGTTCGCGTCTCCACTCCTCCACATGCAGCTGCTGGGTGACCTTGGGCTAGTCACACTTCTTTGAAGTCTCTCAGCCCCACTCACCTCACAGAGTGTTTGTTGTGGGGGAGGAAGGGAAAGGAGAATGTTAGCCGCTTTGAGACTCCTTCGGGTAGTGATAAAGCGGGATATCAAATCCAAACTCCTCCTCCTCCTCCTCTTCTTCTTCTTCTTCTTCTTCTTCTTCTTCTTCTTCTTCTTCTCATTAGCTCAAAGAGCTGCTTGTAACAATACAAACCCAAGTCTACATTTCTAACCTGCCCTGCAATATTCCCTGCTACAGGCTTCTTAGGGGTGGAGATACAGGGGTGGAGGAAGGGGGGGCAGTGGGGGCGGTTCGCCCCGGGTGTCACCGCTGAGCAGGGTGACAAAATGCCGGGCGGCACTGTGACGGTAACATGAAGGGGCCTGGAGGTGAAATAGTTAAACCAGGCTACCAATCAGAACCCAAAGGGAGTGGAGGCAGAGTGACAGTTAGTTGGAAGTTGAGGGAGAGAGGGAGTGAGTTGTGGGAGTGGGTTGGAACTGAGAGGTTGGTTGGAGTGGGAGTGAGTTAGGAAAGAGTGAGGGTAGGTGAAGTTAGTGTAACAGGAAAACTGAGTCAAGACCAGTTAGGAGAATAGAAAACAAGTAAATAGCTGAGAGGTGGTTAAGTGAGGGAGAGCCGGTAGAGGGAGTTATAGGTCTGGAAAGACACCCATGTTTGACATTGTCTGCAATCGTTTATGAAACCACATGCTTGTTATTCTGTAATAAATAAACATAAGTTTGATGTTACAATTTATCCCTGACTGGACTCAATAGATTTACCAGGTAGGGCCTGGTTGGTGGCAGTGAGAGAAGAGAGCGTGGTGGCACAGGGATCAATCGATGGTGAAACGTCTGGGGACCCTGTGTGCAATCGCCACAAGCACTCACCACGGGGCCTGCAGCGCCCCCGAGCCATGCATCTATCCACACTGCTCCAAACAGCCCACCTGCTGCCTCCCCCCCAGCTGTAGGGCAGCTGAGTGGGAAGAGACAGGCAGACTTCTCGGAGGCCCCACAGAGCGTCCTGCCCTGACTTGCCCTGCCCCATGGGCAGCTGGCCCCACCCCTGGGCACAGGGCATGAGCGCTGCCCCAGGTGCCTGATTGGCTTGCTCTGCCACTGTGGAGAGACTCAAACATCAAGTTAGTCTGGGTGTGCTTTATGAATTAGCTGAAACAGGAATGTTGTATCTGTGGCTCTCCAGAAGTTGTTTGACTACATGCCTCATCATACCTGAGACCACTGGCAACAATGGCTGGGAATGATGGGAATGTACTCAAAGGCCTAGAAGCCACACATCCCCTATCTCTGACTTGAAGGATGGAGAAGAGAAGGGGTGGTGGTTCTTGGGTTGTTACGGTTTTAATTTTGATTATGTATTCTGTGTTTTTATATCGTGGTTTTATCCTGTGAGACCTATGGGTATATGAACCTGAGAGCATATACCAGCCTTCCACAATGTGGTGTCCTGCATATGTTTTGTAAATAAGCCATAAGATGCCACCGTCTCTGCTGTGCCGCGTTGTCCAAAAGGAAACACAGACCCTGGTAAGCATGCCTGGTACCCCTGGAATCTCACACCATTTGGAAATTGGGGTGGTGTGCAACAGCACATACATACAGTGGGAACAGGATTAAAGAGGTCTTGAAAAATTCATAGAGGAGAAGACTATCAATGGCAAGCAGCCATGATGGCTATGCTCTGCCTCCACAACTGGAGGCAGGAATACTTCTGAATACCAGTTGCTGGATACCACAGGAGAGGAGAGGGTTCTTGTGCTTGAATCCTGCTTGAAAGTTTCCCACCGGCATCTGGTTGGCCACTGTGAGAAGAGGATGCTGGACTAGATGGGCCATTGGCCGGATCCAACAGGCAAATAATAATAATAATACCCCACCCATCTGACTGGGTTGGCCCAACCACTCTGGCCGGCTTCCAACAAATATGAAAGCATAATAAAACATCAAACATCTACAGATGTCTTCTAAAAGTTGTATAGTAGGTGCATTCAACTCTATAGAGACTGTGATCTTTAATAAAACTGGCAGTGATCTATCCATTGTCATTGCCAAGGGTTGTTGAGCTTTTTTATGGGAAGGAGTGCCCAAAGTCGTTGAGCATTTTGAGGGGAGCAATGATCAGAGTATGCTGTCCTCCCTCCTTCCAAAACTCTGCCACCAACAACGCAAGGAGGACAAAGTTTCACAAATGAGCTCCCAGTAGTTTGATACCCCTTTTGTCATCTGGCAAAGGCAGCTGTTGGGAGACGACTGAAATCTCCTAAAAAGAATGAGTCCGGCAGGCCTCCTAAGCATTAAATTAGCCAAGGCCTACAGATACCACACCTACCAGATTCTTCTCGATCCTTGTTTGTCAGAAACATTCCACGGCGAGAGAGAACCGCGCAGATACTTTAATTAGCCAGTGTAAGACTTCAGCTTGTATTAGGGTTGATTTTGGCCTCTGGCATGGATTCATCTCCGGCGAATAAAAAAAAAACCTATGGGCCCTTCTAACAAAGCAAAACACACACACACACACCTCTCTCTCTCTAAGGAAATTACAATCAATTTTCCCTCTTAGCAATACAGGCAGAGAGCCAGACAGTTGCCAAAGAGCTTCAGAGATAAAATATCAATTTCCCATCCACTCGTCAAGCCCCTAGAACACAAAAGAAAGAAAGAAAGGCACAAGGGGAAGAGGAGGGAGAGTCACAAAAAACACACAATTCGTCTCCATATCGAGAGAGCAGCTTGGCAACAAATTCCTACTGCATTATCGAAAAAACAGATTTTTGATGTAAGAGTTAAAATAATAACATTAAAACAGAAGAAATAGGTTGTGTTTGGGGGGTTGGGAGTCTTTAGTCCTCTTTACTGAATATTTACAAGGTGGCCACCATTGTGACAGGCAGGCGGGAACTGTGAATGAGAGAATGAAAAAATGTTACCACCAGGATATAAGGGTGGGACACGTCATTACTTCTCTGTACGCTGAGAAGTATTGTCTCCTCCTCCTTGGAGTCCCTAGCAAAGGCGCCCAGTGGAAGGACAGAAAATAAGTTTGCCTATATTGCCTTGGGGTCTTCCAAAGCTGTACTCAATTTTTTTTCTCTCATAGAAGAGACTGTCCTGTCAATATAACCCAGTGAATGATGGAGATAATGCTGAGATTGGGTAATTTATTTTTTCATCAAAAGCAATTGGTGGGTCTTGAGATATACCAGTAATTGTGTGTGAAGACCCCCCCCCAAGACCTCCCAAGAAAGACAAAGTTGACACCAATATTAGTTTAGGGTTATTGGCATAATTTTGGCCACAACTTTATTGATTACAGAATGTGAGTGGTTTGCTTAGGCATTGGTTCGACTAGCCTGCACCTACACCTCCGGCAGGGCAGCGCTGACAACTGGACTCCGGCAGAAGTCAGTAAGGGTAAACATACTTGGGGAGCATTGGTCCTACCACAGACGCAACCTCACCCCCAAATACTCCCAGGTGCTCTGGCATGGAAGGCAATCGGAGAAAAGCATGGCGAGCCCATAGATTCCTTTAACAGAATACCCTACCACACATTGGGAGGGGCAGGTGTGACAATGTCCCCTCCACCACACATTGAACCCATGCCTAACCACGTGGGTGAGTAGTAGAACAGAAAGCTCAGAGGCAGAAAGCACAGATCCACCGGCACAGGGGTGACATAGGAGGGACTGAGAGGGTGGGACTTTACTTGGAGCAAAGCCATTCTCTAAGCGAGACCACATTCCTTCATCTCTCTGTGTGAATATTGAATAAACTACTTGGTAAGAAATCTTCTGGTTTATCGGCTTCTTGGCATCCCACTGTGGGGGTGATAGGGTTCCCTGAAGCCTTGACAATGGGTAGAGTCATCATAGTGAATGAAGTTAGCAAATGTCTGCTCTTTTTCGCTCTTCAAAACATTTCAACCCTGCAGTGATTGCAGGGCTTTGGATGTGGGGATTCCATGGAATCTTCCTGCTGTTTTTTTTTGGGGGGGGGGTGTTCCCTTCTATCTTTACAATTCTGTGATTCCCTTTCCCTCCATAGGATTGCTCTACCCATTCTCCATCTGCAATATGGCACCAAAGGTGCCCACCATACCTATTGGTTGTGAGCTTTCATGAGATATAAAACTGGTAAAGCACTTTGCAGATTGATTATTCCGACATAGATCGTTTTTTATAAAAAGAGTCTTAATGGTTTGGGTAAACAGTAGCCGGTGCAAACTAACTTAAAAGATTTACCTTCCAGATTCACTGACATCGTTGAATGTATTCTGCGCTGTTGTTATTGGCGAGGGACCCTGTTTGCTCGTTTCTGCTATAATAATGGCAGGGCTTTTAAAATTATATTCTGCTGACACAAGCCAGTTGCATACATTCAAGCGAGCAGAGAGTTTTAAAAGCATCCTGTTTACAGGCCTGATGCAAAACGATCACCGTTCATTACACTGCCCCATTTTGCAGGGTGTTATCAGGCTCATCTGCAAAAGCCAGACAGCAGAGATCTGAACGCACATCTTCAGTCATTGGTATTAGACATTGAGTGTGCTTCTGTCAATTGCTTGCATTGGCCATTGCGAGAGATACAGGAGGCACAGTTTAGCACTTGCCGGGCAGGGGAATGCAAGCTTGAGTGGGATCTTAATAGACAATGTTTGAAACTTTTTTTCATTTTTAGAAAACCACACTATTACTCGAGATCAACAAATTCGGCTTACCAAAATAAAATCCCAGCACTCATAATGATGAAACACAGTCATAATGTTTAGTGTACTGGGAATAATTTTCGTTCATTTTTAGCAACCCTCCTGTGTGAACAAAAGGAGTGTTGCAATACACAAAAAGGGTAGCATATCTTTACCAGGTGAATGGCAATCAGCGTCCCTGGTTTTATAATAATAATAATAATAATAATAATAATAATAATAATAATAATACAAGTGCCATGTTGAGTTTGGTGTCCAACCCTTAATTTTGTATGAAAAGTTAACTCAGCTATTTGGTGCAGCTGTGAAGTAAACAGCACAATGTTTATCCACTCAAGACAGAACAAACATCACAATGTTTATTCGCTCAGGACAGAACAATGCAGTATATTTGCATTCTCCATCCGTTTTTGATACTTGAGAAGCAGGCAGTCATGTTTTCTCCTGAATTTCCTGCAAGCGATAGCAGCTGTAGACTTTATTTCATATCCTTTGTCATGTTCCCATTGGTCTTCAATTGTGGTGAGGGGGATTGTAGTGATGCCACCCCTTTGCTGTGTCTCTGCTAGGAGTTTTTCAAAGTTAGTAAGTGACCCAATGGCCGCTGTTTTTGTTACTGGGTTGTTTAAGGAGGCATGTATTTGGTGGTGGGTCATCCAGGGTATTCGGGTATCCCCTGGGAACCAACCGAAGACCTCTGGGTATAGAGTGGTGTATAAGTTGAATAAATAATAAATAATAATAAATCGATTCCTCTTCATCGTGTTGCGATTGGATCTCTAACACCCCCCACCTCCCGGCGTGGGCACAGCTATTCCTTGCTCCACTCCGGTTGGTCATTTCACAGTCACTCGGACCCTAAAGCCAATCGCTTGGCTTGGGTGTGTGTGTGGCTGTGATACAATATTTAAGCCCTGTGCGTTGTTTGCTGGTTCGCTTTGCCTTCGCGCAGCGGATCCCCCCCCCCTTTATCTGGTGTGTTAGCCTTGCTATGGTTGCCTGTTTTGCAATGGGGGCCTGGTAGGAATTTTTCCATCTGGCAGATTGGCAGAGCCATTTGGTTTTCGCCTACCGCATAGCAATCGTCACAACTTTGAAAGGTTTGGCGGTTAGGCAATGGTGGGGAGGGGAGGTGCGGCCATCGCCTGCCCCTCCAAGCTCAAGGGTATTCCATTAAAGGAATCTGGGGTTGGCCTGGGTCTTGTCCAAAACCCCGTGGCAGGGGCTAGGGCCATACCAGGACCCCATGGGGGCACCATGGGGAGCTCAAGTCGGTCCGCAACGACGGGGCTCCCTCTGTCAGTGTTTCACCCTTTTATCAGATTCCCCGCGATGCAGGGGGGAGTCTGATATAGTTTGGATGATTCCAATGCCTAAGTCAATACCACTCACGTTCTGTATTCAATAAAGTTGTGGCCTAAATTTTGCCCAATAACTTAAAACTAAAATCCCGTGTCACTGTGTCTTCATTTTTGGGCAGGGAGCTCTTACCTGCCCTGTTTGGAGACTGAATGCAGGACTCTGCACAGAGAGGAAGAGATCCAGCACGAACCTCTAGATGTTTTCAAAATAATTCCACACACAAACGTACTTGGTTTGCTAGTGCAACCAGTATGGTCCTGGTGTGGGATTCCCCTCCCCCCATCTGACAGAAGGAGAGACTTAAAAGGCTAAAAAGAAATGTGTTTTTTATTGTTATTTCAGAAAGCAAGGCTTAAGAAAAGACAACCAGGGCTGCATAACACTGACATTTTTATTAGAATTCTTTTGTAACAAATGGAACTTGTGTCAGCAAATAACTGATTTTCATACAGACTTTCTTTCGCCACCAATGTAACGAAGTAAGAAAATAAAAAGCACGCCTTTCATTCTGTAAAACATTTACGCGTACTACTAATTAGAGGTAATTGTATTTTTTTTTTAACAAGCCATTTTACAAGGTAATTTTTTTTTATTTCGATTTTTTTTTGTGTGTGTTTGTTTTTGTTTTCAGTCTAGGCATCCAAAACGAGAGCAAAGAACACAACTTGTATTATCTTTGTAAAGACACTCCAAGCTTGAATGGCAAAGCCACGTAACAAGATGGATGACGGGAGCTGCAGCCTTCTGATATTCTGTTGGGAGTATCAGGGCACTTGAGAACGAAAACGGAAAGAGAGATCACAAAAACCAGAAAAGGAGCAGGGGAGGAGAAAAAAATAATGAGGAGGAGGAGGGAAATTGCATCATCTTGTTGCCCCTGCAAACGCCCTCCCCCCCCTTTAAACATGTTTTGTGTTATTTACATACACACAAGTGGATTTTCATAAGCAGTTTCCTTACAGATGGGTTCAAGTAATAATACTATTGGGTGTAGAATCAATAGGGCAGTGCATAGTACAAAGGTATAGAAAGTGCAAATCTCCCTAGAGTAACCCCCTTCCTTCCCCCAGCCATCCTTGCCAATGTCTAACCATGCAAACCAGGATTTTTTTTTCTTTCTTTTTATCTTTATTAAAAAAAGAGCTAAAATAAAAGTTCTGTACAAATAATTTTTTGTATATATTTTGCGTATTCCTCCATTGTTAACTAATTACAAAATTATACATAACTACACATACATAGGTAAATAATAGCACCGTACTGGTTATGCTGATGAAACCGAATTCTGAGATTGGTAAATGGCAGATAATGACACCTACTAATTAAAGAGAGAGAGAGAGAGAGAGAGAGAGAGAAATCACTGCACAGCAAAGATAAAGAAAATGGAATGCACATCAATGATTCGGAGAGAGTTCCTCATTGGAAGCAACTCCTGAATAGCAGTTTTGACGGGAATATGTGCGGCTATTTCTTCCTCTACTTGTCGTGTGAAAACGTTCACCCCTCACTCACTAGTGATTTCATACAACGCTTTTCTCGAACAAATCAAATGATTTCCTTTTTGTTTTGCAGGAAAAAGGCCAATTGTTTTCACGAGCAATCGGCCTGCCTAGTGTATGTCTGCACATGGATTTTCTTTTTTTTTATGCTCTTCTGTGTACATCCTGACCTCACAAGCCACATGACCCCCATGCGCAGCCTGCAGTAACCACTGCAGATTTCTATACAGAGCAAGGACGCACTCGGACCCCATGCAAAATGGCGTCGGCATTCTGCCACGCACTTCCAATCTTGCGCTTACAAGTCCAGGACACAGAAAGTTCCTGTGCAGACATGCCTTCCCTCTATGCTTCTAAAATGTAGCATTCCCCCCCCCCCACACTGTGAGTGTCTGAAAATGGGTACTTTTGGCTAAAAGCATGAGTTCGCTGCATAATCTGGCACTTTAAAAAATACTATTTCGACAGAAACAAATAAAAAAACCGAAGGAAACATATAGTGCACATTCTTCTCTGATTCTGATGTAAGTTAGAGAATCTCATTCTGAGGTAGCCTTCTATAATACTTTATTATTATTATTATTATTATTATTATTATTATTATTATTATACATATATATGTTTAATTCCCCCCCATTTTTGCATTTTTATATATAAAAGTGCTCAAATAGAATGCTTTCTAGTGTTTGGTCTTTTAATATATTTATTTCTGGTAGTGATGGGAAACATGGGAAAAGAGAGAAAGAATTGTAAGTCAAGATCAACTAATCACTTCCTTGGTGATCCTATTTATATATATATATATAACCACATTTAAAATAATTCTTTTGATATTTATGTTCCAACATGGTGCTAGGCTGAACCCACACCAATGCAAGAGCGAATGGCTTCCATTATAGTGCCTCGAAATGTTTTGTACCGTCCACAATGGTGGGGGGAGGGGTCACATATAATCTTCCTTACGTTTTATGCCTGATGTCCGCTTGCCTGACCCAGCTAATCTCAGGAGGCCTTTTTAGCCTGAGTGAAGTGAACATGCTTTGGCCTCCAGTGAAAATTCGTGTGCACGGATATGAATCGAGACCCATTCTAGTTGCTGCTCCGATGTCTATTCAGGGGTAAGCTACCTTCTCTTTTCCACACAGGGCTCCTGGCTTCTGATAACCAATGCACTGGTTATGAAAGCAGTTTGGGAGGACTATCACCCGGATAAACAGCCCCTGACTACCCAACTGCTTGGGATAAACACGGATTAATATTTAACACCAGGAATGCATATTCTTAAAAGACCTCTTTGTATATGTGTTGAAAAGCTAACGCTTTTTAATCGAAGAAAGGGGGTGGGTGGGGGGGGGAAGAGTGACACAGAGAAATATGAGTTCAACTAATGCAAATACAGACGAAACGAAACTCGAAGAAATGCTATCAAAATAGGCATCAAATATAAGGCACTCTAAATGTAAAAATTAAAATTAAAAAAAAACAACAACCCCAGCATTTTCCATTAATGCTGTACGCCACAAAGAGAGTTCCGATTCAACAGAGCAACATGAGTTTGGCTTTGCCCCATTATACATCGTCAATGCACATGTCCTACCGTATACTATAGACAATTATACAAGTGAATACATTTTTTAAAACATCTTGACAACTATTATATTACAACATTCTCCCCTCCTAAGGGAATATGCACTGACCTTTCCCACATGCACACTTCCTATATTTAGTATGGTTTGTTTATTATTGCACTAAGGTGTTACGCTAAGGTGTTTTTGTATGTGTGAGATGCGTGTACATATGATTTCCACCCTTTTTTCTTTTTTTGGGGGGGGGGGAGTAGGATTGAGTTTCAAGTATCACTGATGTGCATTCCTCATTTCCCCTGGAAAACAGACAACGAAACAAAAGCCCTCAAAGCAAAACAATGAAATGCGGACATGTTCAGAACTATTGTATGGACTGAATATAGCATTTTGTATTCCCCTCCCTTCCTCCACTGCTTCAATAAATCCAAGTCATGGAAGAACGGATATGCGATATATGCATTTCTGTCTATCTATCTACGTGCATAATTGTAGATTGATAGAGAGACAATATTAGAGACACATATATATTTATAGATATAAAGAGAAAGGTGTTTGTGTGTTTAATAGCAGCTTTATACTTTGCGCTTCCCTGTTGATTCCAAAAGAAACCAAAACCAAAACCTTCCATATGTATATTAACTGATTTATATTTCATATTTTTAATAATAATAATAATAATAATAATAATAATAATAATAATAATAAATCAAAGTGTAAAAGCAATTATCTAAATGAGAATGTGGTCCTGGAGATAAATATAGGGCTGCACAAAAATGTGCAAATTTTCAAATTATTTAACATTTCTACAGCGAGATATTACAGGTAACAGTTCTACAGCATAAAAAAACTACAATTCTGAAACAAAAAAAAAAATGAACAGTTATGCAACTTTTTTTCTCTCCAAATTCACTTCATTGAATGATAAACTTTTGTTTTAAAAAAAAGGAAAAAAGTTTACACAGTTAAAAATGAAGCACAGGTCAGCAGTATCTTTACAATACTAAAAAACTAAATCAAGGACTTTCTTTTTAAACATTCGCCCTTTCCCCTCCCACCCCCCAAAGTGTTATTTATGAGCAATATGGTAGGAAGGGGAGATGCTGAAGCAAAGAGTTCGTCTTTTTTTTCCAGAGCAGCCAGGTCCTGGCCCTTCGACAAACATCTCGCACTGAATTGCAGGACTCCCAAGTTCCACGTTGTTAACTATCACGCAATCCTGAACAAGATGATGGTTCTTTGCAGAATTTGCTCTTCCCTTTGACTTCAACCAAAGCTGAATCCTTGAGGTATCTGTAAAATGAAATCCTTCAGATGCCTCAACCAGTCTGGATTCTTTTATCATGTTTCTGGTAAGGTTTATTGAACTGTGAATTGTTGGTCCACCTGGAACAGTTTTTGTTTGTTTGTTTGTTTGTTTTCCTTTTCATATTTTCCCACTAATTGGTCTTTAGTTAGGAGTTAAGAAGTACTTCTCAAGCACACTGTATGGCTCAGAAGAGGCTCTCTGGATCTTAAAGGGCCTGCAGTTAAAAATCCAGGATGGTCAGAGATTCTGTTTTACGTTGCATAGTGATCAAAGCTGCCCAGGTATTCTAGTGCGGCGCGATAGCAGAACTGATATTGATCCTTAAGAGGGGGAAAGAGAGAAAGAGAAGTTAAGATAAATCCATTTGCTGCTTTCTGGTTATAACACCGCCAATTTCTTACCCTTGAATGGTTAACAGAACTGGAGATGGTTGTGAGCTGTGCTGCTCTCCCTTCTAGGAGAAGTTCTTTGCTCCATTATCTTGCCAGCTTTAACCATGGTTTCATGTAACTTCTACACATATACTAACCGGAACACCTACACCTTAACCAGGTTTTGGCACCAGCTGTGCTTCCCTGGCAAACCTGGGATCCTTGGCATGTGTACCTGTGCAATAATATTTCTACAATTTCTGTTGTGGCTTGTATGGATAAGAGAAAATGAGCAAAACACCAGGAAGCTCAAGAACTTTTGTTTCCTGCAAATAAAAGATTCAGGTATCTTACTGTATGACTTTGCCAGAGAGGTCTTGGTCATTCTGGTTTCTTTATGAACAGACTGATGGCATGTGAAATGACCTTCTCTTCTGTGGACCCTGGACTTTGGAATTCCTTGCTTTCAGATGCCCACCTAGCCCCAACTTTGGGCATATCCAGAAGATATGCAGAGGCGCAGCTTTTTGCCCAAGCTTTCAGAAATACAGTGACTGTTCACGCTACTGTTACTGATTTTACTGGTTGTGCTGTCATTGTAGTTGTTTGATATTACATTATATTACTTTATGATTATGTAATCCACCCAGGGTATTTTAGTGCAGGGAGGGCAATAAGTGCACTTAATGAATTGTTACTGTTTCCTAAATCAATTATTGCTACTCAGGTTCTTAGAAGAAACCCCGTGTACCAGTTTCTGTTCCCATGGAAGTGGGGAGCAATAACTCCTCGTGCACCAAGAGCAATTCTTGAAATGCAAGCTCCTCCAAAAAAAATAAAAATCCACAGTAAATCTAACAAAGGTTTAACACCGCCAAGGTTTAAAGCAGGCACAGGCAAACTCGGCCCTCCAGATGTTTTGGGACTACAACTCCCATCATCCCTGACCACTGGTCCTGTTAGCTAGGGATCATGGGAGTTGTAGTCCCAAAACATCTGTAGGGCAGAAATTGCCTGTGCCTTGTTCAAAGAGTAGGAGCAGTAATTTCTTGCACACTGCAATACCAGGACTGCTTTGCTATGGGGTTATTATATCCATGTTGCTTTGGAAAATGTGCAAATCAGGCCTTAGGTCTGTCTTAAATGTGTACTTTATTCCAATGCTTGCTAGGAGCTGTGCTGAATGTTGTGGTACATAACTGTTTCACAAGTTTTTATATATGAAGGTCAAAGTACATCCATAATGAGGCAAAAGAAGATTTTTTATATATATATTTTACTAATAAACAGTTTAAGAGAAGGAACATCAAATCATCCAAAATGCAAACTTGCAAATTTTATTTTATATGTGTGTGTAAGTATTTGTTTCTAGGAACTAATGGGACATAAAGACATTTTTCATCTGCAATAATACTAGTAATAGAAAATAAATGGATTTTACTCTTCAGTTTTGTCTGAGTTATTAGGATCAGTGAGAGGGGGAAATGGCCCAATTCCACTCTAAATAACTTTGTTTTAAAAGTTGTTAAAACTGTAGTGTTGGACTACAAGCCTGCAGTAAAAGATTTAGGAGCGATGTCCTCACCAATGTTTAAAACCCAGCGCCCTGTGCTTACACCTGGCCCGCAGACTCCCAAATCCATCCATCCTGCATTGTCAGAGCTCCTCTTGTCCCTGGGAAGTGGCGTGCTTCCTTTTCAACCCCTTTTCTCTCTAGTGTTCAAATTGCTGCATGTGTGCTTGCCAGGGCCGGATTTAGGTTTGACGAGGCCCTCAGCTACTGAAGGCAATGGGACCCTTTATATGTCCAGCTTTCCTTTGTCAACAACAAATTGCCACTTTTTGTGTTGAATATATGCTATATGGTAATTTATGGACCCGATAGGTATCTAAAGCCATTTGCACATGCAGAATGTAGGCACCCTATATATAGAAATGAGCAAACCAGTGATATTTTAGGGAGCAGGCTAGCAGGCGGGGCCCATTACTTACATCATAGGAGCCTACACAACACAAAACACTGTTGCTGTATGTAGGTTTTATTTTATTTGTTTTTTATCTTATATTTTGGAAATGTACATCCAGTTTTTTTTCCTTTAATTTTTTTGGGGGGGGGCCCCAAGAGAGCGGGCCCTAAGCTATAGCTTGTTTAGCTCATACGTAAATCCGGTACTGTGTGCTCGCCCACACTGGAGTTTACTGTGTGTTTGCAGCTGTCTGCATTCCCAGTTAATTTGTACAGACCTTGAACAGCACCAACCTCAGTGCTTTTGCCCTGTAAAATTGGGTTTCACCAGATTTCCTTCCCATCCTCTTTCTAACAACTGCCCTGCAAAGTGCATCGTTTTCCACAACCGTCTTCCTCCATCCCCTTTGCCAACATGGACAGGCTCCTCTTCAAACCCAAGGTTCTACTTGTGGGGCTCTGTCTAGCAATCTTATTTGCAGTGCCAGACCTGAACCCAGGGAACATATACACATTCTCTCAGAGTGTCTTCCAGGTTCCTCCTCTCGCTCCCTCTTTTCCAGCTCCAGTTCCAGGGTCAAATGAGTTCTCCTGAAGAAAGGCAATAGCTGCTTGGCAGGACATTTGATTGTCCGTTCCATTCTTTCTCTCTTTCTGTGGCTGAGAAAGGGAGAGGAGCCGGCAATGGCTTTTTTATCAGGGGCTGAATAAATGGGGAGGTTTATGGGAGAGCAGTAAGAGAATATCAAGAGGAAATTTTTAATTTTTTTTTTTTAAACCTCTCTTTCTCACACTCAGAAAAGCAACCAACAATCTTCTGCTACTACAACCAGTCACTGGACTGCAAGCAAATGCATTTCCAGCTGGGTGAATTGGTCTCTGCAATGGATCTCAATGTGTGTGTGTGTGTGTGTTTTGCTATTTTTTACTGTACATCTCCTTGAGATGCTTGTGTGGAAAGTAATTCATTCCTATTAATAATTATTCGTTCAATTGATTAGGCTTTTCTGCCATGGCAACTCAAAGTGACTTACAACATGTTAAGAAAAACAATCAATCAAACAAACAAACAAACAAAAATATGCATACATTAAAACCAGCAAAAAAAGGGGGGGAAGCTCCTACTAGATTAAAACAGCTCACCCATGAAAAAATATCCTGGGTAGTTATAACCAAAGGCTTGGTTAAAAGGAATATTTTTGCCTGGCACCTGAATATATGTAATGACGGGACCAGGTGAGCCTTCCTGGGGAGAGCATTCCACAAGGTATAACACATCTTTCTCCCCACTGCTCTTCTTTCCTGATTGCCCCCCCCCCCATTTGTGGCAAGGCTTCACTCTGCCACAAAAAAACATTCAGTTCAATAAAAAATTAAGGGACAGTGAAATGCAGCCAACAACAAACAAAGAAATGAAACATAGTTTTGACCATTTCTCATTATTTCACTTATTCTACAGCTACCAATGTGTGTGTGTATCATACAACTGTAAAGTTGGAAAGGACCATGAGGGCAATCTAGTCCAACCCCTTGCAACGCAGCAATCTTTTGCCCAAGGTGGGGCTCAAACACACAACCTTGAGTTATCCCAGCCCCCCCCCTATACAGTGGTACCTTGGTTTACGAACTTAATCAGTTCCGGAAGTCCGTTCTTAAACCAAGGCGTGCTTTCCCATAGCAGGGGCGACTCAATTTGCAAATGGAACGCACTCAACAGGAAGCGGAACATGTTCTGCTTACAAGGCAAAGTTCACAAACCAAAACACCTACTTCCGGGTTTGCAGCGTTCTTAATCCAAGTTGTTCATAAACTAAGCTGTTCTTAAACCAAGGTACCCCCCCTCTCTCTCTCTGTGTGTGTGTGTGCATAGAATAAGTGGAAGAATGACAAGTTATTCTTACCTCTGTCTGTACCATGGCTGGCCGTTGCGTCCTTAACATTTTGACAGTCTGGAAGATATCTACAACACCTTCGTATCTCATTCTTTCCAACACAATGCTCAGGGTTATGAACACTCCGGTCCTTCCAACACCAGCACTGAAGAAGGAAAAAAGGAAAGTGAATAATTTGGCTGACTGCTGAGCTGCAGAAACAGTATGTCATATGCGCACAAACCTTTGACGCTCCATAAATATCTTTACACGGCAACTGTAGATTGCAAGGTGATCATTATTTGACAAGCTGAAATGGATTTGGAAGTGAAGTGTTGGATACTGTGGAATGATTTGAAGGGATTCTTAGTTGTTTTAACCAAATACAGAATGGCCATTATAAATAGAAACCACAACACTTATAAATGTTTGTTCCAAATGTGTTCTTTCCAACAAACAAAAAAAGCAAGCTTGTTAGTCCAATTGCAATAGCGGGATAAAACTATTTTCATGAATATGGCAAAGTCCAAAGAATCAATGCAATAAGGATTGGAATCATCTGGCAAGGGCACCTTTTCTTGTATCGGTTAAAATATTGGTGTTATTGTTTGCAGACCGCAAGTTTATGCCACAGAGAAACAACCCTTCCTGGCTGCCAGATTGGGGGAATGGCCTGGCTTGCTGTAGAAAATTGTAATGATGGCGAATGAAAGTAGCTTGTAATGACTGAAACACATGGTGATAAATTGAGAAATGGATGCTCCTTCTACTTCATTTCTCTTGTACAATCTAGGAAAGCATTTAGTATACATAAAAATCTCTGGGATGGCTTTTATTGCAGGAGGCGGAAATCCTATTATGAAAAGCAGGTCAGTATGATTATCCCCCCCTATTTTAGATGATGATGGTGATATTTATTTATTTCATACATACATACATACATACATACATACATACATACCCTGCCCATCTGGCTGGGTTGCCCCAGCCACTCTGGGCGGCTCCCAATAGAATACTAAAAACATGATAAAAGCATCAAACATTAAAAACTTCCCTAAACAGATAGGAGAACGGGGTGAGATTTGAACTGAGGACCTCCTGGATCACAGCACTATACAACTTCCACTCTCATTTGGTGTCCCCCCCCCAAATTAACATTCTGTCAAGCCGTTTCATCAGTTTTCATCCCATCAATGGTATCTGAGGGTGGTTATTACTTACCTACAGTGAACCGAGATTGGCCCATCTTGCCCAAACTGCTCTTTTGTTTTATGAACTTGGCCTATGAAATCAATAAAGCCTTCTCCTGACTTTGGCACTCCTTGTTCAGGCCAATCGGTGAACTGGAACTGCCTCACCGTCCGAGACTGGCCGTCCTTGAATGAAATATACACACATAGGATATGCAACACAGTAAGGCAGAAAACAAGGTTGTTGGGTTTTTTTTGGGGGGGGGGAACTAGCAAAGGGAAAAATAACCCACAATGAGCAAAAGGAGTGAAGACACTTCTGAGACAATGCTGACGAGGCTTGTGTTTCCCTTGTCGTTTTACAGTTGGTAAAACCACACTGACATAAGAATGCAATTTCATTGACCACAGTGATGCTCAAATTGCTCCCTGCATTGGAAAGGATCTTCTCTGACATTTAAATCCTGGAAAAACAGAGTCTTTAAGGGACAAGGAAACTGTGAGCCAGTTAAGTGGGACTTTCCCTTTGAAATTGTTCTCTGTAATTCTATTACTGCTTGGTACGGCACAGCCTCCAAGATAGACAAGAAAAGGCTCCAACGAGCAGTAAGAATTGCAGAAAGGGTAATTGGTGCTAGCTTGCCTTCAATAGAGACACTCTATGCTACCTGAGTTAGGAAGAGAGCAGAGGGAATTGTCACAGATCCTTTGCATCCCGGTCATCATCTGTTTGATTTACTTCCATCTGGTTCGTCGCTACAGGACTTTATACACAAAAACGGCCAGGCACAGGAACAGTTCCCCCCCTTGTGCCATTAAATTGTTAAATTCGTAGTTGGCAGCATTCAGATAAATTCAACGGTGTAAATAAGTTTTGACGGACGTAATAACGGAATGCTGAATGGTTTAGTTTATGTAAAATATGCGGGGATTTGTTTTATGCAAAATGAGCCATGGGAAGAGAAGAAGGGAAATCATTGATATTTTAAGTTTGTTTAAATGAATATTCTAAAATGTAAAACAGAAAATTTATAATAAAAATTATAGAAAACAAAGAGAACAAACTATTTTGCATCCAGCACAAAACTCTTGCAGGCCTCAGTGCCAGATTCAGACTGCCTATTTTTTGTGTTCAGTGTCTCGTTTGACATTGCTGGCTTAAGTATGCGCAGAGCACAATGCGGCACATCACCGAAGGATCTGATCACAATTGCTGCGCTTCCTCGTTTTCGCACGTTGTCAATCTGTGTAAGCTGCGACATTTAATAGAAGTGACACAAATTGAGCTATTGCTGTTAACCTTCATGCCTCCCGGATACCTCAGACTTCCTGAACGTCTCTGCTTTCCCGCCATGGTAAGAGAAACAGCAGATGCCATGTCACTCTGCCTGTGAGCTATAACCGTACAGGGGGGGGAGGAGGAGACGGGAAGCTATTGCCAGATGCCAATCTCTTAAAACAGCACTTTTTTTGCAGAATGAAACCAATGAATAACCTCAATGATTATGGGAATTCCGATACAGCAGCTTGGAAGCTGAAGGCAAGGGGGGTGGGGGTGGGGAATAATTACACACCAACCAAAGCATTCAGCTATGATTGCCCTGACATGGAAGTGAATATAGGTTGCTTAAAATAATAAACCCAAACAAAATGATAACTTAGTTGATGCTATTTCTCGAGTAGGCTTTAATTTTCTGTCAAATTCCACAGGTACATCTTTCAGCAATGATGTCTTCAGGAGGAGGAGGCGTTTACAATCACTGGAAATCAGCAAAGCCCAATGAAAAATTACAGGCTTGGTTTACCCTGATGCAGACCTATAACTCATCTTGTTCATCTTAAATATTTTAAATAGCAGAGACTTCTCTTTTGCCTGATTAAAGCACTCGGTGGCTAAGTACTACAGTCATGTGGATAATTTTCAAAAGACACCGGAGCCATTATTCAGTTTGTAGCATTCTGCTGAGATGGTCTTGAACCAAGGAGCGCTTTTGCTTCGTTAAAAGTGCCTTTTACTTAAGAGGAAATGCCAGCAATTTACTTGAAGCGGACGTGCAGCAAAGCTTGTGAAACCTGCAATGCCAGCAAGTTACTTCACAAATCGCAATCCTATTCCAACGTCACACTTTCACTGCAAGCAACTGTGCCAGCACAAACGCTTAGCGTCACGGTGTACTAATATTTGTCAGCTAAAAAGATCGATGGCATATGTCTCTCTTCTCAAGGTATTGTGGGTTAATAACTTAGCGCCTACTGGCTTTTGAGAAATCCCAGCACTGCATGTCATGAAAGGCCAGAACAAATATCTATAAAATACATTTCTATCTTGCTTTAATAACTTACATATTATTTAAGGCTGACACCAAAAAGACTGCCCCAAAACTGCCTAGAAATCGACTCTGCTCCTACACTATTGGCATGACGAACAGTCTGTCCTGAAATTTAACGAGTTGCTGATTTATGGCATTCACTAAAGGAGTGCCAAGAATATATTAACACCTTTGGATTGTATCCTCTGCAGCTACAGGCTTTTTAGTTACGTCTTCATTGGAAGGCAAAGCAACAACGAAATATTGCTATTTTCGTTGCACACAAACACACACCTTTGGGCAGCTGTCTGATTAAAACAGTTAATTGAGTCCATTCTCAGTCTATCCCTAAGAACTAGGTGACCATCTGGGTTTCTATCTCTCCATAGATAAAATCAGATGCCTTTGAAAGAGGTTCTGCACAGTATAGAAAGTGTTTCTCACAGATATCATTGCTACAGAAGTGCTGTGTGCAACTGCCCCCTTTTGTTGACCCTGATCGTTAACACAGGATGCAAGTGCAAAGCAGAAAGTGGGAAGTAATTATGTGACACTTTACACTGTAATTCATACTAGAAGGTGGGAATAACACAGAGCTACTTTCACCAATCTAGATCCTTCAGTTATTGCTTACGGCTCGCAACATTACATTGTTGCTGCCATTTTTGATGTGTGCAAAAAAGTAGTGAACACAGCCATAATAAGAAGTATTGATTTTCCTTTTTATAAGTTGAGAGATGGGAAACCTGTTCCTATAGGTGTGCACATCTTGTCCCTATAGATCTGTGCATATACTGTCATGTGGTGCTCACAGGTGCCATTGCACCTGTTTAGGGAAGTTTTTAATCTGTGATATTTTAAATATATTTTAATATTTGATGGAAGCCACACAGAGTGGCTGGGGAGACCCAGCCAGATGGGCAGGGTACAAATAAATTATTATTATTATTATTATTATTATTATTATTATTATTATTATTTTATTACTTTCACCAGTAACTCCTGTAGCAACTGCAAAAGAGCTCAGTAAATAACCCTTCAGGGATCCACAGTACACAAATGTCTATTTCCTCTTCATGCTCAGTGTTAGAAACCGAGATATGAAAGCTAGGAGCTAAATAGCACCTTAAACCTAGGTTATGGGTGCAACAATGGCATTGTCTAGGTGCACTTTTTTTGGGTAACAAAAATACAAAGCTGAAAATGAATGAACTGCAGCTAAAATATTATGTTCATTTTTCACATGGTCTAGTCCTTCCCCTGCCCACCCCCCTAATATTCTTAAGAGGGTCTCTTCTCCAGTCTTCAGAGAGTAGCTGGAAGTGGGGAGGCAGAAAAAGGTCCTCCTTTCCTTCCACTCTGCAGTTTTAATCTGAAATCTTGGGCGCAGTACTGTGCCCAGAGCTCAGAAACTGCTCGTCTTAATGGAATTCCTTGTCGCAAAATGCGCGTAGAGCAATGGGAGTTTGAAACACTGTTTATGCTCAGTTCCTGTCTGCATGGGTTTGGCCTCTCCTACATTACACATTTCCACCTACAACATGTCCACATTTTATTGGATACCAGAATTGGACCTCTATCCTCCCTTCTGTTCTGAACAGAGACGAGAGAGAGAGAGAGCAAGAGCATGGTGGTGGCTGATTTTTGTGTCTTTCCCCCTCATTGATGGGAGACTCAATTTTGTGGTTGCTTCTCTTTTTATTCTCTTTTAAACGTGGCAGCCATTTTGTGGTATGCCACAACACCATAGCAGCCATGTTTTAACTGGCACCCGTGTCACTTCATCAGAATTCCAAATTTCCCAGTGGTCCAAATAGGCTGCCACCTCCTATTTTATATATACGATGTGCAGAATTCAACTCATGGACAAATATCTTTATTTTTTTTAAATAAAAGAATCAAGCTTGAAACTTCTCAGGCAATGTCTGCTGGGACCCACCCCCTGCCCAAAGCCAGAATGGGATGCAAAAGAATTTCCAGCAGTTGGGGTAGGGATTCAGTATCCTGCGTCATGGTGAACTTCAAGTAACCAAGTCCAAAATGATTTAGGGCTTTAAAGGTCAATGCCAGCACCAAAATACACCACCAACTATTGTAACTGGTAAATATAGGTGTACTGTGTTGTAATTGCCTGGTGCCTGCCAATATCTGGATAGCTGTATTTTGCAATTTGAAGTTAAAAGGAAGGCATGGTACTGGTTCAACCTGAATGACAGCCATAAGTCTGTCCTGTTGGAAGCAAAAGAGCCTAACTCTGGCTAGAGCAAGCGCGATGACAACTACTATATTAGATTTTGCACTTTCAGACTCGAGTTTCCTATGATTTAACAGCTGGGTTTAGGAACTCTCCCATGTGGCTGCATTCCCTGCGTCCCCACAGTATATCTTCTTTGAGCCAGCTTTTTAATACAGTCATACCTCGGGTTACGTACGCTCTGGGTTAGGTACTTTTCGGGTTACAAACTCCGGTAACCCGGAACTGCAACCTGGAGCGCGCACAACGTGCAGATGCGCAGAGGTGTTCTGCACAGTTTGCACATGTGGAGACGCGGTCGCGCATGCGCAAACCGCTACTTCTGGGCTTTTTATTCGGGTTGTGTACTTCTCAGGTTACGAACTGTAACCCGAAACCAATTATGTACGCAACCCGGGGTACCACGGTAAAGGTAAAGGGACCCCTGGCCATTAGGTCCAGTCGTGTCCGACTCTGGGGTTGCGGCGCTCATCTCGCTCTATAGGCCAAGGGAGCCGGTGTTTGTCCGCAGACAGCTTCCGGGTCATGTGGCCAGCATGACTAAGCCGCTTCTGGCGAACCAGAGCAGCGCACGGAAACGCCGTTTACCTTCCCACTGGAGCGGTACCTATTTATCTACTTGCACTTTGACATGCTTTCGAACTGCTAGGTGGGTAGGAGAACTTTTCAATAGCAGCAGCAAAAAGCAGCAATCCTTTTGATCTGAGGGAAGGCTCAGAGTTTTAGGAAGCTGAGCTAGAATTTTTAACGGAGAGACATTTTGTCCCTTGTACGCGCAACAGTCTGTTAGGTTTCTCTAATCAACGTTATTGCTACAGGGCTTCCAAAAATGGAGACGAGTAGGGGGTTTATCCTGCCATTGAGTGTGAAGTGTTACAAATCACAGCTTGAAAATGGCTTGAGCCAGGCCTATAAAAATGTTTATATACAGTTAATCTTATATCAGCACCGAACCTCCGACTCAGCTGTTCAGATAAGGAATGCAAAATGAAAATTAGCCCGTCAGGGTCACGGCCGTGTAGCTCTTCTCTGCAGACAGATTAGAACGCCGAGGAATAAGCTATGCCAGGAATCAAATTATAATGTGTAAATCTTGTCAAGCTTCCCTTAAGAATGCCATTTGCTCTGCAGTTTTTAAATCACACCACATTAACCTTCCAGCTCACACAACCTAAAGGGCTGTTCCAAAACAACAACATCTTTAAAGACTTAAGTGGAGACAATTCCTTTAAAAAGTATTGGGAGACGACGGATTGAGTAAGGGAAAAGGTGAACAGTATCTTGGTCTTCTGATCAGTTAACTTTGCTCCATTACAAAAAAATCATTGGTTGGATCCAGACTTAGTCATACTTAAGATTGACCCACTCAAATCAATAAAACCGGTAATTTATGTCTGTTACTTAAATTTGTTAAGGTGTTGGGAATTGCAGCTCTGTGAAGGGTAAACTACAGTTCCTAGGAATCTTTGGCAGAAAAAAATGTGTTTTAAATGGGATATACATAACCATCCAGATCTGCTCCCCCCTCCCCTTTTTGCACAGAATGAAATACTTATTCACTTATGAAAATGAGACTGCAGTTTTAATTTTGAATTTGTATTTTAATCTGTATTTTAAATTGATTGTTTTTATGTTTTTGCTGTGATTTTAATTAGTGTTAGCCGCCCTGAGCCCGGTTTTTGGCTGGGAAGGGCGGGGTATAAATAAAATATTATTATTATTATTATTATTATTATTATTATTATTATTATTATTATATTTTTAAGTAACTTTCATTACCAAGAGATACACAGTTATTTGGGATCCACTGCTGGCTTGAAAATAGAACTACCAAGGTTGATATAGATATAGATCAGGCTTCCTCAACCTCGGCCCTCCAATTGTTTTGAGACTACAATTCCCATCATCCCTGACCACTGGTCCTGCTATCTAGGGATCATGGGAGTTGTAGGCCAAAAACATCTGGAGGGCCAAGGTTGAGGAAGCCTGATATAGATGGAAAACAAGGAGGCCTCTGTTCCCACGGGAAGCTGGCAGGTCTCGGACCAAGGCACAGTTTGGTTGCTGGGTACATCAGGAAACCAAGGGCAGCATGCAAGCAAACTGTCCTTTCAGTGCAAGGATTACTGTTGGCTCAATTGGACTTTACCCTTCTCCTTCCTCTGTCCCCCTCCCCCTAAAAACTGCTCAGGGTGTGGGTGTGGAGAAAACCCTAGAATAAATTGGGGGACACACAGGGGGAGGAGGGAAAGTTACGTTGTGCAAGCAAAATGCCTTGTGATGTCTGAGTGATTACAGTAAGTTAGTATGATGTTGAAAACAACCAGAAGAAGAAGAAGGAGGAGGAGGAGGAGGAGGAGGAGGAGGAGGAGGAGGAGTTTGGATTTGATATCCCGCTTTATCACTACCCTAAGGAGACTCAACCCTTCATGGATCACTGCCTTGACCTGGCGAATGGGGCTTGGATAACTCCAAGATGCTATCAGCTATGCCGTGCAGGGCCACCCAAGACGGACAGGTCATAGCTGAGAGTTTAGACTAAATGTGATCCACCTGGAGAAGGAACTGGCAAACCACTCCAGTATTTTGCCAAGAAAACTCCATGGACATAAAAAAGGAGAAGCTTTGAGAAGAAAGTGAGAGTTTCCAAGGCATGCTCTGGTTCATGGGGTCACAGAGAGTCGAACATGACTAAGACAACTAAACAACAACAAAAGGAGTCTCAAAGCAGCTAACAATCTCCTTTCCCTACAACAAACACTCTGTGAGGTGAGTGAGGCTGAGAGACTTCAGAGAGAAGTGTGACTAGCCTAAGGTCACCCAGCAGCTGCATGTGGAGGAGCGGGGGCGCGAACCCAGTTCACCAGATTACGAGTCCACCTAAGCGCTGGCATGTGGCTGGAGGGGTGGGAGATGCAAAGATGTATCACATTGAAGTATCAGGCAACTGGACCTAGTTCTGTTGAACTTACCCTGGCATCTGTGACCTTGAACTCCCTTAGGATGTACTGCGGCATGTTGTACTCTGCCATGGGATCCACCACAAAGTACTGATACCTGGCTGAGCGCTCTGCTGGCCAATACTGGTGGCATTTTTCCTGCAAAGGGAGGGAGGGGGGGAAATAAGACAATTCGTTTGTTTAGATTTCTATGCCACTCTTATCTTCCAAGGAGGCTGGAAAAATCACACTTGCCGTACTTTTCCATGTATAAGAGCAGGGTTTTTAAAAAAATTTAAAAAAAACAATGTTAAAAATTGGGGGTCGTCTTATACACGGATAGTGCACTGGGGGCTGGACTTGTGATAGATTTGTGTCGCGAGCCTGAGATTGTCAGCGGCTTGTCGGCATGTTATCGGTGGCTGTTGATGATTGGGTGTCACTGCGGCAATAGGGTGGGCTATTGGCGGCTTCTGGCGGTGAGGGGACGCACGATAAGTGGCTTTAGCGACACATGCAAGTGGCAGCGTAGTTCATTGGGTGAGCGATTTCCTTCATTCCGCCCCCCCCAAAAAACTCAACAACTATGGGCCACCCTCCCCCCATTTTCTTAATTTGAAGTCCCCCCAAATAGGGGAAGTGTTATACATGAAAAAAATACAGTAGCTATTGAAGGTTGAGCATTTACCGGGGAGTTAGCCCCCCTTGAAAACGAGAGGACTTGCTTCTGAGTAGACATGCACAGGCTTGCACAGTGAAATGTGCCAGGCAGTGGCGGAGGAAGCTGCTTGGGTCCGGAGCCTTGGGAGTCTGCCTTCCTCCTCCCACTCAGCCGCCCTACAGCTGGGGGGGGAGGCAGCGGGTGGACCGTTTGGGCAGCGCAGAGGCTGTACGCGCCGGAGCCACCGCGTCTCTCCCAGCAGAGACTCGTGTCTCGGGCGTGCCGCAGGTCCTGCAGTGAGTGCCTCCCAGCCTTTTGTCACCCCCCTCAGTGGTGACACCCAGGGCGGACAGCCCCTACCGCACCCCCTTCCTCCGCCACTGGTGCCAGGACAAATAAGCAAAGCCCTCACTCTCTTCATCCAGCATCTGCTCCCAGTTCTCCATTGTCCCTCAAAGCTGCCGCCAGTCACAGTTCTGCCATTAATTAACAAGCTCAAGTGCTTGAACTGCACCAGCCTATGTATCTTCACTTCTCACCCTCATTCTGCCTCTACCGGGTTTGCTTGAAACGATTCTTTCTAGCCGCTGCCCATTTTGTTCTTCATGTTCACAGCTCCCTTCCTCTTTTATCTTGTCTCTTCTGATAGCTCTTGAACACCATTGCCCTGTGACTGCACTCATCTAAATTCTTTCCCCGCTTGTCTCCAAGATTCTTCCCTCCTGATTGTGTTGTACACTAAAACTAACAAATGCTTTATGTATGTGAAGCACTCGGATTTCCCTACTGCTCCCATCCCAACTTTAACACCCATTAGGGTCAGCTCTTAAGGAGCTAACTTGTTAACAACAACCTCGAAGGCCAGAAATGCAGTGCTTTTGTAAAATGCCGAGAAACTCGTGGTTCTTGCATGGACTCCAGTTGCAAAAGTCTGGAGAGCCCATAGGATTTTGGGTGTGTCCAAATAGCAATGTGCATGTTTTATGAGTGGGTAGTATTGCTCTTTTTGATAATGGATTCATTCGTCTGGCAAATGTCTGAGGAAGCAATACGATCATCAAAATACAGTTTAAGTTGAAATTGTTAATTTGGGGTTCTCATCAGCTGTACGCCATAATCATCACAATTATAACAAATAAAGGCTTGACATATCTCGCTTTGCATGTCATGAGTCTATCTCATATATTAGTTTCACCTTTTAAGTTGAATTACTGAAAGAAATGAACCTTTCCACGATATTCTAATTTTTCGAGTTTCACCTATATATTTAAAATATAATACTGTGTTTGCTTTTCAAATCATCTAGCTAAAAAAAATACATATAGCTTTTCAAATAACCAATCATTGCATCTGTATAGTTAAGTGGCTTGGTATCTTTACTTCACATAACTCTTACACATAACACCTCTTACACATAACACCTCTCTGTCTGTCTGTCTGTCTGTCTGTCTGTCTCTCTCTCTCTCTCTCTCTCTCTCTCTCTGTGTGTGTGTGTGTGGTTACACATGCTAAAGTTCTTAGAATTATATTTAGACAAGGAACTCTTAATTTTAAACTATTGACACTGATACCAATATAGCAAAACAAAACATTATGATATAAAACCAAAGTCTTCTGAAAACAAAACAACAAGGTTCTTTTTAAAAGCACTTGAATATTTCCCAGCCGGTTGCAGAACTACTAATCTTTTCTCCAGCCATGTATAGAACAGTTAATATTTACGCAAATATTGTAGAGATTTATTAGCATTGCAAAATGATGTGAATTATTAGTTGACTTTCTCAGACCTATAGCTGAGTTTCCTTTGAATGATCGCTTGGCTACAGATTTTACGTATTTTGGAAAGAGCCAGCTCCTGTCACTTTGTACCAAGGGCCTAAATTTCAGCCTGGTTCACAGCCTGTTGAATTTCCAGAGCTGGTGGCAACTTGGTCACAACTTTCTGATTCCTTTGACAAAAGAGATCCACCTGGTCTTAACTCATAGAACTAGGAGAGGTTGCTGTACTTGAATATATGTTTTCTACGTTCTGAAAGTGGTAGGATTCTTGAGGGTAGGCATAACAAAAGCAAAGAATCCTTAAATGTCAGTCCTAAAATCCCAGCATCTTGCAGAGAACACCAGGACCTAGTTCTCACAAACATCAGATGATGAGGTGGTAAACTTCTGTCTGGATTCCACCACTTCTAAGACTGAATGCTTTTTCATTTTTTTTTAATTGACCTGCACACAGAAATGTTCCCCTGCCACTCTAGCATAGCTATCAACCTTCCTTTTTCTTGCATTGGGAAACGGCCATAGCTGTCAACCTTCCCTTTTTTGCAGTGGGAAACGGCGCTGGAATAAGGGAATTTCCTGCAAAAAAAAAGGGAAAGTTGGCAGCTATGTGCTAGTTTTAGGAATACATGAATGTTCACGGGGAAGCATTCCATGATGTGAGCCTTCGCCTGCACACTAAAGAAGTGATGCAGTTAAGACAAAAGACAGGCACCTCATCTGATGTTTGCGAGAACTAAGCCACAGGGGCTTGGACTAGTTGACCCTATGGGTTGACTCTACACTTCAGAACATATCCAACAACCCCCTGTAGTTATATTGCAGGAGAAGCTCTATAGTCACTGGCTAGGTGCTTTTTAAGGGAAGTCACCTTCCATTATTAATTTTTTCATTGAGTAACCTGGAAACAATGTTTAAGAACTAACGCTCTCTATAAACCTTAGCCTATATTCTTGACATGATGGGGAGCTACAGGAAATGCCGCTCCCCAGATCATATGTTGATGTTGTATGTATATGAAGACATGCTAGTTACATACATTCGTACGTTTTTATTGTGTGTGTCCTTGAGGATTAGCTTCCTTTCCATTATGCCTAGTGAAGGCAATTGCCTATACAGTGGTACCCCGGGTTATGTACGCGATCTGTTCCGGGTCGCAGTATGTAACGCGGGTGTGCGTATCACGAACACACACAACCCCCCCAAAACCCCCCGGAAGAAGCGTGATTTGAGCGCTTCTGCGCATGCACGAAGTGCGCAGAACGCGTCTGTGCATCCGGGGGTCACGCATGCTCCAGAAACACTTCCGGGTTGTGGGCGTTCGCAACTCGAACGTCTGCAACACGGGGTGTGCGTAACCCGGGGTACCACTGTATACCAATAATAGTTGGTCCAGGGTAAGTAACTGCTTTTTTGAGTCACTTGCACTTGATGCGCATCCTATGCCAAACCAATTTTTGACATTGACTGTCTGGAAATGTGCCACATACTTACTCTGCCCATTTCTCGTAGTTTAGTAAGCATGACTACGATGGTTGAATTGTGCTCCCAAAGCATTCTCCAGAAATCTTCTGTTGTTTCTGCCAAAGGTCCCTGTGTAGCGATATAGGCTTTTTGTTGCCTAAGTTTAAAATATAAGGGCAAACATTTACCAATCCAAGGAAGTCAAAAGACTCTCTTGTTGAATATAAACATTCTGCTGAGCCATCAACTCTAAGCCATGTACAGCTGTAAATTATTGATCGTAAGCACATTAAAAACATATTAAAGGTTGTTTAATCAAACAATAGCATTCTTTTGTTTTTTTGGAAGTTTGTGGAAGAAACTGCACTGTTAATATTGTGATTTATGGCTTTATCTTATTTAAATTTTAATGCAGCTCTAATAGCTCAATTTTGTGAGTTGCAAAAAGCACTTAGGAAACACTTAGTGGTAAAGCTCCATTTTTGCATTCAAGGCTGGCTGTCATACAGTCTATTGAGCTTATGACTTATGGCTCCAAAGCACGTTTTTGTTTTGTTAACTCTTCTAATGACGCAAAAGTATCGGGGAAAAGTTTTGAGGTCATGGAAAGAGGTGGGAATGTGGCAGGCTAGTTCATTTTCTTAAAGCTGCCAAGAAACATGGCCACACTTTCCCCTTCTACAAGTAGAAATCTGCTATTCGCCCACAAAAGCTCAGTCCACACATTTAGTATCTGCATAGTATCTTAAATAACCAGCTGCTGGAGTCCTACTGTTTGTAACTGTGCTGCATTTCTGTACCATCTGTTTGCTGCTTTACTGCCAGCATTTGAGAACAGTGAACTGAAACTTCCATATGTTAGTATCTTAACATGTATTATAGGAAAATCAATCTGTTATTGCTGTGACTTCCCATTTTCAGAAGTGGACATGTGATAATCAAGTAAAACTCTACATCACAGCAGTTTGGGGGAAAGGCCCTTTTGGTATTTTCCCTTTGTGACGGGGAACCCTTTGCAATGCCTGCTCTGTCTACATTGCTCTGGCAGTGATGGGAGAAGATCTAGGCAGAGCATATCTCTTTTCTCCAACAGTATTAGCATTACTGATAAGGGAGCGGTGCTGAAATGCAATGCACAGAAATACAGACTCTCCCTATGAGAACAGACATTTGACTGGTACGGTAAAGAACCCCTGGATGGTTAAGTCCAGTCAAAAACGACTATGGGGTTGTGACGCTCATCTCGCTTTCAGGCCGAGGGAGCTGGCGTTTGTCCACAGACCACTTTCCGGGTGATGTGGCCAGTAAACCACTTCTGGCGCAACGGAACACCGTGACAGAAAGCAGAGCGCACGGAAACACCATTTACCTTCCTGCCACATTTATCTACTTGCACCGCCGTGCTTTCGAACTGCTAAGTTGGCAGGAGCTGGGACAGAGCAATGGGAGCTCACTCTGTTGCAGGGATTCGAACCGCTGACCTTCAAATCGGCAGGCTCAGTGGTTTAGACCACAGCGCCACCCGTGTCCCTCTACTGGTACAGGAAAAAACCGTGGTACTACAGCGACTGCCACAATAGCAAGAAGAAACAGCTGCATAGTACATTGGGTTGTGTCCAACTGTGTTAGAGCAGACCCACTGAAAATGACCCACTTCTGTTGGTCAATAAAAACTTAATGAATTTATAAAGAGGAAACCCTGCCTTTTAGTACCTGTATCCATCGATAAAGCTGGCATTGATATAATCAGACCCTTCTACCCCTCGAATAGGCTGCAAACATATCCTTGTGGATTCATATGGCATAATATTAACAAGGCGATTTTTAAATTTATTACATGGAAGATTGGCACTGATGAATCTTGAAGTGTGAGCTTTAGAGCTGGCTAGCCGCTGTGGAAAGAGAGAAAGAGCATAATTTTGCAATTTAATCAGACCAAACCTTCTTATACAGATAATTTCCTATCACTTCTTCACACGGCACATTTTTAAACTATGGAACATGCTATCATAAGATAGTGCGGTGTTCCTGACTTGGAAGGCTTTGAAAGGGGGTTAGAGAAATGAATGGAGAACAAGGCAATGTCAAACACTACTAGCCAATGTGGATATGTACTAGCTTCAGGAGGTATGCTCCCGAAAACCCTTTGCTGGGGTTGGGGAGTGAGAGGGGGCTATTGCAACCTGTGGGCTTCAAACAGCAATCTGATTAGCCATTGTGAGAAAAGAAAGCTGGACTAGAAGAAGAAGAAGAGTTTGGATTTGATATCCCACTTTATCACTACCCGAAGGAGTCTCAAAGCGGCTAACATTCTCCTTTCCCTTCCTCCCCCACAACAAACACTCTGTGAGGTGAGTGGGGCTGAGAGACTTCAGAGAAGTGTGACTAGCCCAAGGTCACCCAGCAGCTGCATGTGGAGGAGCGGGGAAGCGAACCCGGTTCCCCAGATTACAAGTCTACCACTCTTAACCACTACACCACACTGGCTCTCAGTCCAATTGTTTGTTGAATCTCACATGCAAAAATAAAATAAAATAAAATACGCATGTTTCAAAACCCTGCTTTAATGCAACACTAACTCTTTAGAAAACAAACTTACAAAGGTATATTTTGCATACCCCCTAACAGAACGACTAGACTCTGTTGCTAATCCTTCATAGGGAAATCTACCAAAGCACATGAACTCATTTGGAATCAAGTATAACTCCCCCCCCCCAGTGTAACAGTTTTCACTCTAGAAACCCCGTTATACAAAGTACCTTAAATTCCAGTTCCATCCCTGTGACATTCTCTCCTGCTTCTATCTGTGTCAGCTTCTGGATATATGCATACAGGTTTCTGGCTGGCACTTCGGTATTTCCACATGTCACTGCTTCAAGCAGTGCATCGTGGATAAAGATGTATTGGTCCTCTGTTTGAACCATGTAATTCCTCTGGGCTCTCATTAGTGTTACGTGGCCATAAATATCTACAGTCTTTTCATGCTTTATTCTCTCTAGCATGGCATCTATTACAATGAAACAGCCGGTCCTGCCAACTCCGGCACTAGGGGGAAGAAAAACAAAACAAAAGATACGTGTAAGCGATAGAAACATTACGGTACGACATTTCTTGACATACTGTCATGGCAACATACATCATTGCAATTGATCCTGGTTTCCAGTGCCTCTTTCAGTAAAAACAAAAAGGGGGGGGGGAAGCAAGGTGCTCATATTTTGATACAAGTGCTGTGTTAATAAAAATTTATGACCATGGGCAGTTTTTTTAATTCCCCACATTGGTAAGTACCATCACAAAAAAGCACTACTGCTTCCTAACATACATGCTGGTTCTGCTAAATTTTAGGGTATTTTTTGAGAACCAGGTCCCCTTCTTAAATTACCTCAGTCAAGCGAGAGTCATATCCCTGTGGTGAGATCTGGGTTGGAAAGCTCCATGAAATTCAACCCATTCACCTCGTTCCAGCATGCAGTTGCTCATGGGACTACTGTTGAATCGTGTCGCAAAGAAGCAGCTCCCAACACTATGGAAGTACCATGGGGGAAAGCGATTTGCTTGCAAGTGACAACGAGTCACAGAATCACAGAACTGCAGAATTGGAAGGATGCAGAATGCTGTAGAATTTTTTCCAGGATGAAGAGGAACCAGCAGTAAGCACTCTTTGCATTTGGTCAGTCAAGCAACTACAAATACACCTAACTGTAACCTAACTGTATTTTAATATTTGATGGAAGCTGTCCAGAGTGGCTGGGGAGACCCAGCCAGATGGGCGGGGTACAAACAAATAAATAAATAAATAAATAAATAAATAAATAAATAAATAATAACAACAGTAATCTCATGCAGCCCACATTTTACCAGCTTCTCTGCAAGAATATCATGGGGGACTTTGTCAAAAGCCGTACTGAGATCAAGTTACACTAACTATGTCCACAGTATTCCCATTGTAACACTGTCATAGACACACACACACACACACAGAGAGAGAGAGAGAGAGAGAGAGAGAGAGAGATTTGCCTGGCATGACTTGTTTTTGAGAAACTCATGCTGGGTCTTAGGAATCACAGCATCCTTTTCTAAGTGCTTAAAGACCAACTGTTTAGCTAACTTGCTCGAGGACCTTTCTTGGTATTGATGTCAAGCTGACTGGTTGGTAGTTACCTGGGACTTCTCTACCCCCCCCCCTTTTGAAGATGGGGACAACCTCTAGTTTGCAGGGACCTCCTGTGTTCTCCAAGCATTCTCAAAGATTATAGACAGAGCCTCTGAGATCCATAAACTCCTTTAGTACCCTCCAGTGAAGCTCATCAAGCCCTTTTTCCTATACAGTGGACACTCGGGTTGCGGACGTAATCCGTGACGGAGGCACGTCCACAACCCACAGCGTTCGTATCAAGCAGCACCGCGTCTGCGGATGTGCGTGACGTAATCCGGTGCCTATGCGCATGCGTGAAGCATGATTTAGTGCTTCTGCGCATGCGTGAGTGCCGAAACCCGGAAGTAACCCATTCCAGTACTTCTGGGTTCGGTGTGGAATGCAACCTGAAAAGACGTAACCCGCAGCAGCCGTAACATGAGGGATGAATGTATTGGGCTGCAGCTCCCTCCTTTTATCATTTATTCTTTCATCACCAGGTTGGGCACTGCTGTCCTTTTGGGTGAAGACAGAGGCAAAGTAGAGCAGTTCCACCTTCTGTCACCCAATAGCATTTCTCCATCTTCTCCATGCACAGGACCTCCTACTTGCCTGTTCTTATTCTTCTTGCTTCAAACATAGTTGAAGGAACCTTTTTAAAAATTGTTTTTAACCTCTCTTGCAAGCCTGAGCTCATTCTGAGCTGTAGCCCACCTGACATTCACCCTGCAACTGTTGGCTACTTGTGTATACTATTCCCTTGTGAATTCCTGTTTTCCATTTCTTATACATAAATCACAGCTCATCTGTAAGCTCCTTAAGCATTTGTGCCTTCAATATTTCACCTTTAAGGAACTCCCATCCACCTTGGACTCCATTGTCTTTGAGTATTTCTGACCATGCGATCTCACCCAGTAGTTCCTTGAGCTTTTTGAAACTGGCCTTCTTAAAATGTAGAGTGCATGTCTGACTACACTCAGCTTTCCATTGCCTTTGTATCAAGAAACCCAAGAGGACAATATCACTTCCTCCCAAGGGACTCAATACTTCTTGGTCAATCAGTTTCTCCCTGTTGGTGAGGACCAAGTCCCCTTGTTGCTTCTTCCACCTTCTGCAAAATGAAATTGTCAGCAAGGCATTGGAGGAGTTTGCTGGACCTTTCACTCTTGGCAGAGTTTGAGTTCCAACAGATGTTGTGGTAGTTGAAGTCTCCCATGACGACATTCTCTCTCCTTTTTTGAGTGTTTGGTAATTTGCTGTAGGAAGGCATCATCCAAGTCTTCAGCCAGGCTTGGGAGGTTTATAGCAGACACTCACAGTAAGGTCTCTCTCCTACATTGTTTACCCATATACTCTCAATCTGCCTTTCATGCTCCATGTAGTGGATTTCTTCACAAGTGTACACATCCTTTACATATAATGCAACTCCCCTTCCCTTCCTGTTTGGTCAACTCCTTCTTAACAGATTATTCCCCTCCATTTCTACAGTCCAGTCAGGAGTCTCATCCTGTTAGGTTTCAGTAGTGTCTATTAGGTCCTATTTGCTACCCTATATTAAGAGCTTAGATTAGTCTTGCTTGTTTCCCATACTCTGTGCATGAGTACAGAAGAAGAAGAAGAAGAAGAAGAAGAAGAAGAAGAAGAAGAAGAGGGGGAGGAGTAGTTTGGATTTGCTATCCTGCTTTATCACTACCCGAAGGAGTCTCAAAGCGGCTAACATTCTCCTTTCCCTTCCTCCCCCACAACAAACACTCTGTGAGGTGAGTGGGGCTGAGAGACTTCAAAGAAGTGTGACTAGCCCAAGGTCACCCAGCAGCTGCATGTGGAGGAGCGGGGAAGTGAACCCGGTTCACCAGATTACGAGTCCACCGCTCTTAACCACTACACCACACTGGCTCAGAGACAACTGAAACCATGAGTCATTCCCTCCAGCTGCTTCCTTCTTGCAGTTTCCTGCCCTTTAGCAGGTTTCTGGAGCACCACCTCAGTTTCCTGTCGCTCGGTGAAGCTATTATCCGCGTTAATATTGTTTCCATCCCACTAAGGATTTAGTTTTACACTAATTGGTTATCACCGAGTGTATTTTCCACCTTACCACACAATGTAGGCTTTACTCCAATTAACTAAATAAAACCTAAAGAGACTGAAATATTTGATTCACACTACTGCTGTTGTCCGACACGGCAACAATTGCTTCCTGAGCTCAGGGCATGTATTTGGTGCCCTGAGCACTGTGCATTTTTGAATCTTTCATGAGATTCAGTTCCATGAAAATCTTGACAAGGGGTGAAAATAAATACGTGTTTGAGAGACTGGGGGAAATGCAGAGTAAAGGGCTTTCTTTCATTCTCTGAAAAGACTCTACATAGAAACAACATCACCAGGCAAAGAGCTGACACCAGGATCACATGATCCATGATACTCCCAGGGGCTCTCCAATCACCCTTGTTAGTTGACTTCCCTGCAACATGCTTGAGGCTGAAATCCATGACACAGGAATGTGGTTTTATTATAATTTTCTTCAAAAGTGGCCAATTTAAACCCCACAATTAAGGTGTATTCTATTAAAGTAGGAAAAACGTCTTTGGTACCAGTGATAATAACATCCCTTAAACCAGCTAAACCTGCAAAGACAAAAATATCCGATGTCCCTTTTGTTAATGACTTTTGAAAAAGAAAGATTTTTCTCCTAACTATACACAACAAAGCCCACTGACATTTAAGTCCAATCAAGAGTGATCAGTCCGCAGTATTGCTTTGTTAACTAAATTAGATAAAGGAATTAATTTGTCTTTGATTTGTATGTGAAATTGTTACGTATACATTTTTGTCAGAACCACCAAGGTCAACTAAGCAACCCACATTTCTCTTATCTAGCTCATTATTCTAGGATTCTATTATTAAATGCTTGTCATTGGTTCCCCCCCCCCCACACACACACCAACCATCACTGTTGTGGTGTGCATGACTTAAACTGAAGGATTAGAATTCTTAAAGAGTAGGGAAGTCTCTTTGATCTTGCGGAGTTGAGCTTGGTGGCATGGTGATAATAACTGATGTGCATTTTGCTTCCCTCCCTAACTCATTTCTATAGCGCCGAGTCTCAATCATAGCATGAACAGTACAGCTGATAAGGAATCTCTGGGTTATCTAAGCCTTTCCTTGTCTGAGTTGCCAAGCACTGTTCCTTCAAAAGGAACAAACTAAGCCCAAAGCAGTTAAGTTTGTTACGTTTAGCCGGAAAATCTTAGAGCAAAAGAGAGGGCAGGGGGAGATCTGCCTCACCAAATGCTAAACTCTACGGATCGGGTAGCCTATGTACGGCCCTCCAAATGTTCCGGCACTCCAACTTCCATCGGCCCCATCCAGCATGGTGAATGGTCAAGGATAATGGGAGGTGTAGTCCAAACTGGGTACCAATGCTCTGTGGTCTAAATTTTAAAGACATGCTGGTCGCAATTTTCAAGAGCTGTCAAAATGTGTTTTTGCATGTGCACAAGCAGTTATAATCCTTTAGTAAAATATAAATAAATTACTTACGCTATGGATGTTTTGGTCTTATCTCATATTTGAAAGCAGGTAACATTATGCATGTACAGTATAAGTGTATGTGGGGGTATGTATGTATGTGTGTGTGTGTGTGTGCCTGTGCCTGTGTGTGTGTGTGTGTGTGTGTACATTGTTTTTTGCTTATGTATTGGCCTATAGCAGGGTTGCGGAACCTCCAGCCTGCAAGCCAGTTTGGACGGCAAGGTTGTTTTTTAAGCACTGTGTCCACTAGCTGATCAGCTGACATAATTCTGATGGGTGGGTTAGGTCAGCTGATAGGCAGGGGGAATAAATCCTGCTAAATTTGGCCGGATTGAATGCAAACCCCTTCCTGATACATGAAAGGGATTTGCATTCAACTCCTTCCTAAAATGAAGGGAGGAACTTCATTTTATCAAGGGGTTCCATGCAAACCCCTTGTAACCTGGAAGGGATCTGCATTGAAACCCCCTGTAAAATCACATATTTTCTCTCTCTCTGTTTTAGTGAGGTGCTTTGAAGGTCCCAGCATTAGGACTTTGATGCACCCATTCACCTGATATCAGGAGACTGCGAGGACAAGCCTGATAAGTTTCTGGTCCACAGATCCAAAAAGGTTCCCTACCCTTGTTCTATAGAATAGGAACAAAAAGTTCATTTGATCAGCTTTCTCTGAAGTATTTAGAGCTTCACCTGACTCTTCATTCTGTCTGGTGAAGAGTTCTATGAAGCTCAAAAGTTTGCATGCCTCTACCCCAAAGGTTTTGCATCACTTCTGGAAATTAATCTGGCAATTTGAAGGGGGAAAGTTTCGAACGTGGTAATTCCTGAAGCATATTGTTTGAATGGAGACAAGCCTGTTTTCAGGATGGAGGCTTAGGTCATGAATGTTAGCAGCACGTCTACTCGGAAGTAAGTTCCACTGTGTTCAATATAGCAAAGCCCTACGAATGTGAATATACCATTGCAGCTGCAGCCAAACAGTTATTCTACTTCTTGTAAGAACTTCCTTTCGTTCACTTTACTCAATAAGGCTGCTACCAAACTCTAACAGTGTGTGTGTGTGTGTGTGTGTGTGTGATCTTTTTATTTCAGTTAGCAACAGAAATTGCAGTGTTTACAAGCCAAAAGACTATGCAATCCATTAAACAAGCATGCCTACTAGGAAATTGTTATTGCTTCAGTGCTATCATTCATCCAGTTCCAACATTTGTTTTCAATATCTGCAAACACAACTGAGTCAGTCCTGTGAGTTGAAATATGCTTAATGTCCCATGATGTGATACAGCTACAGTATGCAGAAAAGGGAAATTAAGAGGCATTCGGGGGCCATTCCACACTGAAGGCATTGTGTGGCTGTGCTTGGAGATTGGCTTTTCTGATTAATTTGTTGCTATTACAGTGCTGACCCTTAACTGATATTTCAGTGATCTGGCAAGGGAAGCCATTGTAATTACGAGATTTCACAGGCCATTTATTTGGAAGAACAAAGATATTAAAATATGGGCCAAAAAATCATTTAGGACATATTTGACATATATCAGGGGATAATCCGATTGAATTTTGCGGCTTTGGAATATATAGAGACTGCCATTTATGAGGTTTGAGTACATAAAGCAACTGTGATAAAAACAGAACGAAACAAACAAACAAAAAAGCTGATGGAAAGGTACAGAGTTTATGGAGAAGTTATATGGTAAATTAAACGGCAGTGCCAAAAAACAAAAACAGAGCAATTTTGCTAGGAAGATTATTGTGATCAGAAAACAAACTGCACCATTTTTGCACAAAAGCAGCGTACTCACCGTAGCTCCTCTGCTGTACACACTCAAAGTATTAGAGTTTTATAGGGATATTCATTCAAATTATGTAACAATTTTACTAACCTGCACCATAAGCTAACCGGACTTTATTAAAAAAAAAGGGGGGGATACAAGCAGGGCTTTCCCCCCACCTGAACTCACTGGAACTCAATTCTGGCACCTCTCAGGTGGGTGCCATTGCCATTAGAAGAGAACAAGGGAGGCATTCATGGTGAGTTCCGGCACCTCTTTTTCTAGAAAAATAGCACTGCATATAAGTATTTATGTTCATATTTAGTATACTTATATCCAGTCCTTTTTTTAAGAATGAAGCTCTGTGGGTGCTAGTACAAAATGGCTGCCATGGACACACACACAAGAAAGGCATCAGTACTCTGTCCTGGTAATTAACATCACAAAAGCACTGCTTTTATTACAACATTATTCAGTTGGTGCTGACCTTTAAAGCCCTAAACAGCCTCGGCCCAATATACCTGAAGGAGCGTCTCCACCCCCATCATTCAGCCTGGACACTGAGGTCCAGCTCCAAGGACCTTCTGGCGGTTCCCTCACTGTGAGAAGTCAGGCTACAGGGAAGCAGGTAGAGGGCCTTCTTTGTAGTGGCGCCCTCCATGTGAAACGTCTTGATCAATGATCTGAACACATGATGAACTAAGGACACATACCTATCCTTGACTGCAATCCTGCCACACCCTGCCAGTTAGGGTGGAAGATGGGGTTGGTGAGGCAAATTGTTGTGCCCGTCTGGACCCGGCACAGTCTCCACCCCCATCAATCTATCCGGACACTGAGGTCCGGCTCCGAGGGCCTTCTGGCGGTTCCCTCCCCACGAGAAGCGAGGTTACAGGGAACCAGGCAGAGGGCCTTCTCGGTGATGGCGCCCGCCCTGTGGAACACCTCCCATCAGATGTCAAGGAAATAAACAACTATCTGACTTTTAGAAGACATCTGAAGGCAACCCTGTTTAGGGAAGTTTTTAATGTTTGATGTTTTATCGTGTTTTTAATATTCTGTTGGGAGCCGTCCAGAGTGGGAAATCCAGCCAGATGGGCAGGATATAAATTATTACCACCATCATCATCATTATTAAACTCAAAGTGGCATACATGAGATTCCTAGGCGGTCTCCTGTCCAGACACTGCTTAGCTTCGGCAAGGTGGTTGCAACATGTGCCCTCAGACCAAAATAACAGGAACGACACATAGATTGGGAGTTTGATGGTGGAGGGAAGGACTGGTAGACTGGTAGACTGCTGCTGACAGCGTTATGGTTGACACAGATTCTTAGCATTAAAAAAAGGAGCTGTCAAGTGGCGCTGCTACCTTATTGCCCAATGCTGTTTTGTCATTCCACCGAATAAGGAAGCTTAGTGGCTAAAGAAAATTATCCTGATGATTACTGAGAGGACTGCTTTTTGATTCACATCGGTGAAATCAATGGGCTTAAGTGTGATTGACTTATATTGGCTGTTAGGTACAACAGTTATTCAGATCTGTGTTATACCGCTTAGAGAGTTGGTCCAGGCTTTTCAGGTGAGAACACAGTGTGCAATTAAAGCAGTTGCAGATAACAATATGCATACAATCGGCAACAGTGGTTCGAATATGCATTTTGCAATGTGCAAGGCCAGCATGCAGGAAGGCAGAAATATCTGCGGAACCAAAGGGGGTAGGCTTTGTGCATCTCAGTGTTTTGCTTCATCAGGGCACACAACATGTACATTTGGATGACACAGGCATTATCTTAGGTTGGTTCAAACACTTTAATGTGCTGAATTGGATCAAATGAATTTCTAATCTTTCCGAACTTGGGGGAGGAAGATTGTAAAACTATGATGTCATATAAGTCTCATGTGTCTACTGCTTCAGAATCAAAATGTAACATCAGAAGCACTTTCAATAGGACATGATAAATTTCTCTTTCATGGATTTCATTCCTCAAGCTGACGAGCAGCTAATTGTTGGCACTGAGGAATCCCTGTGCATAGCAGTACCCAAGCCAACAAACAGTAAGAAGTTTAAGAATAAAGCAGAAAGAACAGGACAAAGTAGATGCATGTCACATGACAGGGAAAGCTTCTGTACTGTAGGGTAAGTTGTGTAATGCAACAATAGCTGTTTTGTTCAAATCAGTGGGAATAATGGAAGTATCTGTTGCAGAGTGCTGTGTACTTTACAGTACTTATCTCTTTCCTCCACACAATACCTGCAGGAAGGTAAGATAATGCTTACAAGGTAATTTTATATTAGACAAATCAGTGGGAACTAATTGTACCTAATACAAGAAGCAAGTACTATACACAGCAGGCTTAATCACAGCCATTTAAGGTTACGAGATTTCCACTGGAAAAAAGAAGGAGACGCGAATGTGGAGTTGAATTAGATTATACTACTTATTGCCTTCCATCTCTGTGGTTCCATTCATGGAGAGATTGAGGCCCAATTTACTGATTAAAGTAAAAAGGTAAAGGACCCCTGGACAGTTAAGTCCAGTCAAAGGCGACTATGGGGTTGCGGTGCTCAACTCACTTTCAGGCCGAGGGAGCTGGTGTTTGTCCACAGACAGCTTTCTGGGTCATGTGGCCAGCAGGACTAAAGTGCTTCTGGTGCAATGGAACACTGTGACGGAAACCAGAGCAGGCGGAAACACCGTTTACCTTCCCGCCGGAGTGGTACCTATTTATCTACTTGCACTGGTGTGCTTGGAACTGCTAGGTTGGCAGGAGCTGGGACAGAGGAACAGGAGCTCACCCCGTCACGGGGATTCAAACCGCTGACCTTCTGATCGGCAAGCCCAAGAGGCTCAGTGGTTTAGACCACTGATTACACATCTAGTGAACTGTCTCTCCATGCATTTAGGTTGCTTGTATGATGATCAAAAGGTTTGGGATCAAAAGGTATGATGACTCCTGGGCAACTTTTCATTTCGAGGCACTTCTCAAGTGTGGTTCTAATCAGCCTGAACCACATGGGTATCTATGCATGCAGCCACACTTATAGTGGCAGTCATGTTACCAAGGCGGCATGTAAAGTGGGCTTAAGCACCCATCTTAAGAAAGGCTGTGGAAGAAGAAGAAGAAGAAGAAGAAGAAGAAGAAGAAGAAGAGTTTGGATTTGATATCCCACTTTATCACTACCCGAAGGAGTCTCAAAGCGGCTAACATTCTCCTTTCCCTTCCTCCCCCACAACAAACACTCTGTGAGGTGAGTGGGGCTGAGAGACTTCAAAGAAGTGTGACTAGCCCAAGGTCACCCAGCAGCTGCATGTGGAGGAGCGGAGACGCGAACCCGGTTCCCCAGATTACGAGTCTACCGCTCTTAACCACTACACCACAATGGCTCTCTTGGCTTCAGTGAGAGCAGAAATAAATGAATGAGCGATTAACGCTCAAGAAACTAAGTCATCTATCCTTCCTAGAATATTTTTTTAAGACCACGGCAATTTGTGATATCAACAGATGGCATATTACCATGCGAGCCACGAGGCACATTTTGTGATGTCTGAGTGACAAATTCCCACTGCTGCAGCTCTTATTTCTGGGCTGCAATGCCTCTCTTCTGCCTTGCTGTGTTTACTTCCAACTGGGCTATAGGGGAGGAAGAGGCACAGATCCCCATGTATTTCCTGACAAATGATGCCCTTTACAAATATGAGGATTTTTCTGTTGAGAGTCGATGTACCCAGCCGACAGAATGCTATACCTGAATCAGACTTGACTTCAAATCCCTCCTCAGGTGCTAATTTCATGGGTTGGGCTTGTGAACTTATGAGCCCCATCGATTGACTCTATAGTTCTGCTTTAATTCTCCAAAAGGAAAGGGGGAAAAAAGAATAATAGAGACCTACCATACACTGAATGTGCTATATAAAATTGCAAGTAAATGGTTGTAAGGATCACTGAATAAAACTGTATTTATATGGAAAAGATGATAATTTGTAGGGATCCTAAATCTACATTTCAGCTCTAATCAACAAAGGGACTAAGCATCAGAGAGGCACAATCTTCTCTAAGTAAGTGATTATCATTAGAAGCTATTTAGAGGGTTAAAAAGGGAGCAGAAAGAGACATTATTCTAGTTTAGAAGCCAATGATGATGCATAGCTAATTAGAACATTGTGAAATTAAAAGTGGAGATTATTACCCTAGGAAACAACAAACCTCAATAGCACAAATATCTGTCAAACACCGCTTTATAATATCATTTAACCTGTGTCTATGCATGCATGTGTAGCAATTAAACAGGGAAACTGTGGCTCAAACTCAATGGCTGAATTTGAATCAGGTGTTTTTAGGGGAAAGACTAAGATTCCAAAAAAATGCAACTGAATTTAGTGACAAAATCTCCTTATCTTAATGGCACTTAATTTTGCACGCTGTATATGGCACGGACTTTTTCACAATGTATTCAATTCCCATTATGGTCTTTGTGAATTTATGCAATGCATGCATAAATTAGGATAAAAAACCTTGCGGCCGACCAGCAAGGAACATGGCAAACCCTGTCCCTTTCCTCTTCATACGTATTGCGTTTGTATCAAGACAAGCTGCATACCCACCATTTTCTAACTTGGTCTTTGTCTGAAACTGACATTTAATCCTTGCCAACTGGTTTGCTGAACCACCTTCACTGTCAGCAACTGTGATACAGAACAAACATACGCAACACATAGGTGACCTCTATCATCTTTTGGGGACCATGTGCAGGAGTGACAAAAACGGGTTGGACCAGCAGGCAGAGGGAACAGTCACATCTCCATTGTAAGACACCTTTAAACTTGCTGAAAAATAACGCATGCAGAGCTTGGTGGAGCCACATTTACCCTTCTGTACAATGACTGCAGCAAGGAAACATGTTCTGAACATGTCACTAGGACTTGGGCAATAGCCAGGCTATTACAGAACCTTTTGGCATTTAAGGGAAGATTTAGAGGACGAATCCATATTTGTTAGTAGCTAATAGTTGGAGATTAAGTACTACTCCATTCCTTCTGCCCACTGAGTTATCGTAAGTCATCAGTGAGAGACAATGTGATACCATGAATAGTTCTGAACCTAGTTCAAATCCCTTCTTAGCCATAAAGCTTATTGGATGGCTTTGAGTCAAGGCTAATCTACCTCATTGAGTTATCATGAAGGGAGATGGGATGGTTATGCCCCAGGCGCATGATTTTGAAGGGGCATGAACCAGGTGCCCCCATGCAAGGATCCCCATTCCACCCTTCCTGCTGCTGGGGGTCTTTGGGCCCTGGAGCCTGGCCTGGCCTTGTCGCTGTGTCCCTGGCCCCCTTGCTGAATGGCCACCTAGCCAGTGTTGGGAGGGATGCACCTGCCAAGGGCTGCATCAGTTGGCCAGCCTCCCCCCCCCCGCGTGGGTGGGAGGAGGCATAGCACGGCACTGTGAACCTTCTGTGCTCCATGCCTGCCCAGTGGCAGCGGCAAGAGCTGGGCTGGTGTGCCAAAGGATGCAAAGCCGCTGATGGGACGTGAGCGTGGATTCTGCCCCAAGGAAGGGCAAGATAAAACTGGAATGAAAAAAATGGTTTCTTTTGTTTCATACACAGCTCATCACAATGTCTTCTACTTCACAAACCTAAGGGGCTTCTTAGGAACTATCTGTCAGTTTACATTTCTTAGTACAGAAAGTATTGATATGATGTGTAGAGCTCTTTTCTATTCTACTTAATTCAAGAGGGTTCTGGAAGCTTCTCTGTGTGAAAGAAAGAAACAAACAGAAGGTTCACAATGTTTGGGTTATTCCTTCAGAGAAGCTGAGTACAACTGGCTTAAACTGGTTCTCTTATCTCTTTCTGTCAAGGTCATGCTGACTATAAAAGTAAGGCCAGAAGGAGCCTGGGCTTCACTTTCTCTTTCAATCTTTCTTCCCTCTGGTGTGGTGTTCTGTACATAGTATGCTTAGTGTTAAGGTTTTAGACTTATCATAAGTTTAAGTTAAGTCTGCTGCTACTGGATTACATATGGACAGTGCCAATCCTGAATGTATTGGATTTGTGACCATTATACTCATTTGCCTTCAGTAGCACTAAAGTTCTGCTGGATGAAATATTAATTGCCTCTGGTCTATTTTTTGAGAATCGCGCAGCGTGTTTAAGTTTATACTCTGCTAACTATACTTTGGAATCTGCTCTGGGTCAATAATGAGTAGAATTTCATGACACTGTATTCTACCAAACTGGACAATTGATCCAACTAGCTCAATTCATTTATTCACCCCACTCACCAGATTATTAAGGCAGCTGCTGGACACTCATCCCATTACCTCCCATCTTGTACCTGAAGATGCTAGTGCCTGAAGCTGGGCCATTGTATATGCAAGGCATATTGGTTTATTTCTAAACTGTTGCTTCTATATTCATATCATTTCACCTTTTCAGCAAACCATAATTTTGAGATATGCTGCTGTTTGAAGGGCCAAAACATACATTAAAGGAACATTGGAAACAGAATCAGGAGGCAGGTAGGTAGCCGTGTTGGTCTGCCATAGTCAAAACAAACAAACAAAAAAATTCATTCCAGTAGCACCTTAGAGACCAACTAAGTTTGTTCTTGGTATGAGCTTTCGTGTGCATGCACACTTCTTCAGATACACTGAAACAGAAGTCACCAGACCCTTATATATAGTGAGAGAGTGGGGAGGGGTATTACTCAGAAGGGTGGTGGGAATCAGGAGGGTTGTGCACTGAATTACAACATGTGAAATGGTAATACAATCAAAATGCCACATGTAAACCAATATTGCAACTCAATATTCTGTTGAAAGGAACAATTTAGGACAGGGGAAAATCAAGTCAGTTATGATTATTCATTTTGAGGGGTGGTATTTTAGTAATGGAGCACTGATTGGAATGACTGTGCAAAGATAACAGGACTATTTTTACGGCTACATTTTCGTTTTGGAGGCACAGAAAAATGCTTTTTGACAAAGGAAGGCTTTCATGCTGACTGCTTTAGATCAAAATACAGGCTGCTTCAAGTGCAGCCAAAGAGGTTAAGCAGCCAAAATTGATGCTATGCATTCTGGTGTGCTCTGTGTCTGAGGCTATTCGAGAATTCACTGTAGGTACAGCTGGGAAATCTCACAAATACCCTTGTCCAGATCTCAGCTATTAGGGTTATAAAAATATTTTCACATTTCCTGCAGATGGCTAGATTCTTTTCTTTGCTCGTAATTTTAATTCAGAATTCATTACAGACAGCTGTTGGCTCTGATAGAAACTAATTGCTCTTTTACCAGACTCAGCTGTGAGCAGTCAGGCTTCCTTTCCCTTATAGAGTATATATAAACACAGGCAGGAAAAAAATTAACTAAATACATGTGGATAAAATGACTCATTGAGAATACTGATCAAATAATGTTTCAAACCACAGCACAGGTCAAAGAAAATTGCAAGACTCACAAGACATGATAAATATAAGGAAATAAGGATCACTGCTAACTAATAGTGATAAGTTATAGAAGTGGCACTTCTATTTCAAGAAATACACGCAAGACTGTATTTTTATAAGTGGTCAGTTTAACAAACTGAAGCATCATCAATCCACCAGGAACATACTGTATTCAGCAGAAAGGTATTTACATAGGAAGACTGTGCCTGCTAGCAGGATCCTTGCACCTAATCCATTATTTTCCGGGAAAATAGATAGCAGATGTGCAGAGGATCCAAATACTTATGACTACAGAGTGTCTCCCCGAAATGCAAGTAAGCTGCCATCATGCACTGAAAAAGCAAAGGTTAGCCACTTTTGTTGGGGAACACCAGTACTGTGCTTCAACAATTGGCACAGCCTGCCAAGCAAGCGCCTCTGCAGTACACTTCCTTACTTGAAAGGATGCTTCAAACCACAGCACAGGTCAAAGAAACAGGAGATATGCAGCGGAACAAGCAGAAACTGCAAATGGTCCTTGCCTGAAGCTCCCTTCAATGGGTAGGAAAGTGCAGCGGTACCTCGGGTTAAGAACTTAATTCGTTCTGGAGGTCCGTTCTTAACCTGAAACTGTTCTTAACCTGAGGTACCACTTTAGCTAATGGGGCCTCCCGCTGCCGCCGCGCGATTTCTGTTCTCATCCTGAAGCAAAGTTCTTAACCCGAGGTACTATTTCTGGGTTAGTGGAGTCTGTAACCTGAAGCATCTGTAACCTGAAGCGTCTGTAACCTGAGGTACCACTGTAAAGGTATTTGAGAACAGTGAACTGAAACTTCCATATGTTAGCATCTTAACATGTATTATACAAAAATTAATCCGTTATTGCTGTGACTTCCCATTTTCAGAAGCGGACACGTGATAATCAAGTAAAACTCTACATGACAGCAGTTTAAGGGAAAGGCCCTTTCTGTATTTTCCCTTTGTGACAGGGAACCCTTTGCAGTGCCTGCTCCATCTACATTGCTCTGGCAGTGATGGGAAAAGATCTAGGCGGAGCATATCTCTTTTCTCCAACAGTATTAGCCTTACTGATAAGGGAGCAATGCTGAAACGCAATGCACAGAAATACTGACTCTCCCTATGAGAACAAATATTTGACTTTGCTGACTGGTACAGGTAAGGTAAGGTAAGGTAAGGTAAGGTAAGGTAAGGTAAAGCACCCCTGGACAGTTAGGTCCAGTCAAAAGCGACTATGGGGTTGCAGTGCTTATCTCACTTTCAGGCCAGGGGAGCCGGCGTCTGTCCACAGACAGCTTTCTGGGTCATGTGGCCAGCAGGACAAAACCGCTTCTGGCGCAACGGGACACCATGACAGAAGCCAGAGAGCACGGAAACGCCATTTACCTATTTATCTACTTCCACTGGCATGCTTTCAAACTGCTAGGTTGGCAGAAGCTGGGACAGAGCAATGGGATCTTGTGAACCGCCCTTAGACCTGCGGGGATAGGGCGCTATAATACTCATTCTACTACTAAAGCTCACAGAATTTTATCATCTGCTCATCAATAAGTATTCCCTCAAGTAATCAGATATGGTCTGTTTTGATTCAGAGCTTGCATTAGCTGTGGTAAAGAGGACAGAGTGTTCAGACCAATACTAAACATCACTTAGAGATAATGCCATTAAATTCAATGGGACTCGTTTCCTGGTCAGCATGTTTATTTATTTTTAATGCACTTTTACAACTTTTTACACCATACAATATTCATCCTTATCTCTTATCCTCGGACTTCCCAGTCCATCCCTCCATGGCATTCTAGGTAGTCTTTTGTTGGCTGCATAATCTATTATTCCACCCATTTTCATCTCAAATCTTCCTTTATTTAATGTTACCTGCTGCTCATGTACTCATTCCTACTTGTAAGATAACTGACTATTATATCCTCTGAGATACTCTTCACTCATCTTTTATCCGTGACTCATCCTTATTTCTTAGTTTCGCAGTCACAGTTACTAATTCTGTGTAGAATTAGAATTTCAAACTGTGATCTAACGTCAGGACCTTAGAGGACATGAACAGGCATACTGATGCACACAGTATTTGAAAACAAAGGTGAGAAGACAGCTGTGGAATTAAATGTTGGGGGGGGGGACCCCATTAGGCATAATAGAGGAAAAATATAATATCCCATTTTCTAGAAGGAGCAAACAAACCAATGTGAAACATTTGAATTTAAGGTTGTTGTCTATTTATTGAGCATTCATTCTGACTTTTTGGCTGGAGGGTATATGACATTGCATCAAGTAATCACTATCCTACGGTTCCTAGTGCATTTCTCCATCACTTTCCTTATAGCAAAAAGTTGGATTTTGGGGGTGGTGGGAGGAATGATTTGTAGCTCAAGAGTGCCAAATCAGCTTTAACTGGTTTTGCCAGCAAGTGACTGAATCCCACCTGAAAATAGCAACAGCACCCTAAGGTTTCTTGTTGTATTTATACCGCACCCACAACCAGATCCCTAGAAATGACCGCAAAGTGTCCCAACAAAGGTTTACAGTATAAATGATGTGGCACGTTTAGGGAAAAAGAGCAGGTGGATTTTGGGGGGGTGTGGGACTCGGCAAAGGGAGATCAGCAATAAAAGCAAAGCAATCGGACCGGGAAGCTTGTAGGGAGGACAAAGACAAGTCTTAGAAGGTTGTTTGAACACAGTGAAGTAGGACAACTATCAGTGGGAAGAGAATTCCAAAGATAAGAAATGATAACAGAGAAAGGACAAGTAGGAGAAACAGCAGAAGTGAGGTGGCACATACCAGAAGGAAAGAGAACACATTATAGTCAAAGAGATGTGAGATAAGAAGGTACAAATTGAATTAAGTGATTTAAAGATGAGAGATAAAAAAATTAAATATAAAATGGAACATGAACAGAAGTCCATAAAGAGCGACGTGATCAAAGTGGAAGGAACAGGAAAGTAAACATTCCTAATAGAAACACTAGAATGGAGATAAAGGATGGCCAACCAGAAGAACATTACAATAATCATGCTGAGAAATAAGAGAGGACGGACTCTTGGTTTTAGGGTCAATCTAGGGAAAGGCAGGAAGAAACCTCAGACTATTAGAAAGAAGGAAACAGAAATATGAGTGCAGGTGTGAGAAGACGGAGATAAAACGGAATGTAAAACAGCAGCAAGATTGCAACCTTGAGAAGAAGAAAACCATAAAGATTAAGCTAAAAGAAAAAAGAGATGAGGACACTGGAAACCTCCCTTTCTGGCAGGGAAAAATCTTATGTGGGGAGTGAAACATTTGAGTTCTGCATCTGAAGTATGCTCTTTTTAATAAGTATATGGGGATGTTAGCTCCACCTTACTTGAATTAGGACTCCAATAAAACATTTAAAACTTCAACCAGGCCTTTGGCTGATTAATGTTCGGCAGCCTTTTAAATATGTCTGCGGGGTTATTGTTTTAATTATTTGCTTGTTTTTATCCTGTATGTTATTCTGTACCTGGGATCCTATGATGAAGCGTGATATATGAATCTAATAAATAATGACAACAAAATAACTTGACACGAGAAGACAAGTCACGGTTAACGTTTAGAATGACTTCTGAAGTTTATATCGCACAATACACCCATGTTCAATGTCTTTACATTAATGCGCTTACATGTTGTTCATGCACTTAAATATCTCAGATCTCCCACTGTACATATTGCATAAAAATTGCAAAAAATAAACCTTCACTTCCATGTTATTTGCCAGGAAACCTGATCGAATAAATTTTCTTGTATTATTCAGTATTTATAGTATTGTGTGCACACTGTCTTGTTCAAACTATGGGATTTGATGTTTAAAAAAGTAAAGTGAGGCTCTATGTTTGTATGTTTTAATTACTGTAAGCTTTTACATGTGAAGAGGAGTGCCAGGTGCAGGGCCGGCGCGTCCATTTAGGCGAACTAGGCAATTGCCTAGGGTGCCAAAATGGAGGGGGCGCTGGAGCAGGAGCAGGCCTCCATATGACATAATTATGTATGTCATGTTGTAACAATGGAAAGCATTTGTATAGAATGTGAATATCTCGTAGCTGGCTGAAATTCATCTTTAGCATATCTGTAGGTGAGAGCACGTTCCTTAAATCCATAATTCACGTTTTTCAAAGCTGCCCACCTGTCTTCTTTCTGTTACTCATTTTGTGGACGTTAGCAATGTATCTGAACACTTCATTAAATTACATGCCTCTTCAAGGATTGCCCACTGGCGCTCTGACGCAGAAACACAGAGGATAAAGGCCCATGTTTCTATACAAAGCTTCTGGGTAACATTACTGCAGCAATTGCTAAGACTTCTGTGAAGTTCTCAAAACAAAACAAAAAGGCTTCCAGATGCCCTCTGGTGCTATTCGGCTATGATCTGATGAGCACCTGTTTGCCAGCAATAATCCAACTTCAAACGCAACCGTGTGCTTTTCCTGCTATCAATAGACCACATGTTACACTCTGTCTGTTGCAGATTCACAGAATTAAAGCCTGAATTTCAAACAATAAGTGCTCATTAAAAGGATATTTAATTTTACAAATTAAAGCAGATCAGCATGGAGGCAATGGTTGGACTGTGATATTGCTAAATTGCTCTGGAACAGGCAGAATATTATGCAGAGGTAGAAATGGGTAACTAAATGAGGCACTTATAAGTTATTCATTAGAACCAGCTCTGCTGTCTGGCAAATGGGACCAATGGCCATGACATCCCACTTCTAGAAGGTGTAAGTAAGTGCCAGCTGGAAAGCTGAATGTTACTGCCATTATGATGATTAAAGTGCTATCAGCATACGTAGTGCTCTGTGGAATGACAAAAACAGGCTCCTGCACCAATGGCCTAACAATCTGGATTCTGTGGTATTTTAAAGATAAACTAGAGTTCTGATTTTTAGAAATTCAAAGCAAAACCCCAAATCCTTGAGTATGCATGCATTATTTGTTAGCAGTAAGACCTCTGCCATTTATGGGTACTGCAAAAATTGCTTTGAGATTTTCTCATTTCTTTTTTGCAGGCCCAGCACATCTGAGCTGCCAATAGAAGATGCATGGATTGCAGGCTAAGGGTTAAAACCGTTTAAGTGCAACTGTGCAATTAAAGGCATTGTTTTCATTTTGTTTCCCTGCAGATGACTGCTAGCTACGTAGTTCCAAGCTGCTTTTGCTTTTGTTCCTAGGAGTTTGGCATGCTGAATCTTGTAGGTCACAATCAAGAGGAAGTTGGTTATGTTCTCAAGTCCTATTGAAATCAATGGGGGGAAGACAATCACAACTAACACATCCCATTGATTTAAACAGGTCTTAAGTGCACCTCTTTGGATTGCTGCCATAATATATAATTGGAGTACACAGTCTATAGAAAATTTCAAGGGAATAGATTGTGGAGGGCCAATCACATGCTCTCAGTGGAAACTTAATTGCCTACATCGTCAGTTAAGGAAACAATTCACCCTGTACTTTATCACACTGTTGCTTAACAGAACTGTTTATTTTTATCCTTATTTTTTAGCTGCACTGTATAAAAGCTTTTTTGGCACTCATGAAAATTACATCCAGTTTCCACATCAAGTCTTTTGGTTGCAGCTCTTAAATTCATACACGAAAACTTATTTGAGAGATGTTTATGATTATGTTTTTCATAAATCTACCATCAACACCATTTGCTCAGCTCTGGAAACAAAAACACAAAAAAAGAAGGAAACATGGAGGAGGTCTCCATAAAACAAACTCGTTTCAGTTTATTAGAGAAACGAGGAACAAGAGAACAGAACTCATTGTTTCCCTCAGAAGAAAGTTCTGCTGTGTTCACTGAGACTGACTGAGGTATATATGCATTGGATTGCACCCCAAGAAAGAACAAAATGAGAACTAAAAAGCACAGTGGTCAAATTCTGCGAGCTTAAAGGACAGTGGGGCAGAAAAAGTGAAAATACTGTAAAATAAAATCCAGGGCTTCCTTTGTCCTGTCTCCCAGTTGCTGAAGAACAAAGAGTTGACAAACCCACTTCCGCATAAAGAAGAGGTGGACTGGTGGGCATCACGCCCCTTCCACGCCTACAGGGGCTGGGATCCCAGCCCCAGGATAATGGGAGGATTCCTGGCCATGTCACCGCCAGACCGACCAATCCGGTTGACCTGGGGGCGTGGCCAGCTGGAACGTGGCCAGGAACCTGCCTCTTTGTTCCCGCTCCCCCAGCTGCATTGGTTTTTCCCGCCCACCTGCCCTTTAGGTTTTCTCTTGACCTTGCTGTGGACCTCGGTTGGTCGCTGTTGAGGGGCCTGGTAGGAATTTTTTCCACTTGGAAAATTAGCACCAGCCATGTGGTTTTTCGCCTACCTCGTAGCAACTCGTCACAACTTCCGGTTTGGCGGTTAGGCATTGGAATGTCTCTGTAGAAGGGTGGAGCGGAAGTTGTGCCATCACCTGCCCCGCAATTTGAAGGGTATTCCGTGAAAGGTTTCCAGGGGCGTCGCCCTGTCCAAAGCCTAAGGAGCTTAGGGCCTAAGGCTCGCCCCTATCGGTGGCCCCAGGGCGAGTTCCTAATCAATACGCATCATGGGGGCTCCTTACTGATGATTAATGCTTCACAGACTTCCAGCACACAGGCTGGGGTCGGATATAGTCAGTTAGGGTCCAATGCCTAAGCCAATACCGTTCAACAACTATAACCAATAAAGTTGTGGCCTCTTCTGCCCATTTAACCTTATATTACGTGTCACGTGTTGATTATTTCCCATGGGGAGGGCGGGTCATTGCCACGCAAAGAGTTCTTTCCAGAGGCTTCAATGCTTAGGTTACTGTGGTGGGTATGCAAATTGCTGCCTGAAGGCATTTCAGGCAATACACACGGCTAATCCAAAATACAGAGACAGCTAAGGCAAGTGCTCTAACTTCCAAAGCTTTGGACATTGATCCGACACTGTCACACCCCTTTGCTATCCTGTATATATGGAGTAGTAATGTATGGAAGTGAGAGCTGGACCATAAAGAAGACTGATCGCCGAAGAATTGATGCTTTTGAATTATGGTGCTGGAGGAGACTCTTGAGAGTCCCATGGACTGCAAAAGATCAAACTTATCCATCCTTAAAGAAATCAGCCCTGAGTGCTCACTGGAAGGACAGATCCTGAAGTTGAGGTTCCAGTACTTTGGCCACCTCATGAGAAGAGAAGACTCCCTAGAAAGGACCCTGATAGGTCTCAAACCCTCAGAAAGTTAGGGACTTCCCCAGCATGTGAAGACAGGCTTCGGAGGGTTGAGTAGATGAGACCACTGGCCCACTGGTCGAGAAGGCGGTTTCTGCATGTGCTGTAGAGGAAAGTGAGGGGTAGGTGGGGCTTGCTCACCTGGGAAGGTAGCCCATCCAAGTGAAGGGAAAACTCTGGTCCTAAACCTCCACTGCCTTGCAGGATATCTTATAGAGAAGCAACGGCTAAAGAGCAAATCCTACCCAAATCTGGAGTGGAGTTCCTAAGGTACACCCAGTATCTGATGGTGCCAGGGTGGGAGGCACAACATGCACCATGGAAGTGTCAGAGAAAGGCAGGAACAGATAAGGAGGTGGGGCTTGCAGCTATTGTTGTGGGGATGGGTGAGACAAGAGAGCAGGCTGAGGAAGCTCCCTCCCCAGGATCCTTGCCAGTAAATTTTCCCACTCCCAGCAGAGGCCCCCACATTCTGCTGGAACCCTCCCCAAGGTCCTTGGCCAATCTTCCATCTGCATTATCCTGACCTGGCCAGCCCATGACTGCCTCAAAGTTAAAATGCACCTGAGGGACTGTCTCCTCTAATGCCACCTTGCCAGCTCCCAAATATCAAAAGGAGATGTCCTTCTCTGTGTCCCTACACAAGGTTGACAGCAAGAAACTATAAGGCTTTCTCAGTATGGTGTGGGTCACTTTGCTCCTTGAAGTGTGAGTGGTCACCTTTCTGGCTGCCTTTTGCTTGTTGGTGAAGACATTTTTTTATAATAATAAATCCATTTTATTTAAATGCTATGTTTTATCTGTGGTACCTGCCTGTGTTGGATTTTTAATGCATTTCTACTTATATGATATTGCAGTTTTAAATCGTTGTAAATTGCCTTGAGTAGTGCATAGGAACTGGAAGCACGGGGCAGAAATTTCTGGTTTTTTTTTTTAAAAAATAAACAAATGATCAGCAGATTCTTTCTATTTAGAACTGTTCAAAATTGCTTAGCCGGTTGCCTTACATTTCAGGTAAAACAAATTAGGGATATAAATTGAAATTACTTGAAGTGTAGAATATGTAAATGGGTGATAAGAAACTTCCTTTCACAAACGAAATCAATGGATTTACAAGATCACCAGAACAGATGCCGTTTCGTGCTTTTCAGGTATATCTTTTCAACTTGGTTTTGAACAATCGGGTTTTTATGCCTTTGGAGATTCAGCTATTTGAGCTGGATGCCGAGCAAAATGCTAGCGATTGCAAGGTCCAGGCACACACCATCTTTCCCATAAATGTTCCCAAAGTACCTCAACCCAACCAATAAATCCAGCTAAAGGTGGGTAGCCTTGCTGGTCTGCCATAGTCAAAAGAAAATAAAACTTTCAAAATACCAAGAACAAACTTAGTTGGTCTCTAAGGTGCTACTGGAAAGAAATTTTTAGTTTGTTTTGACTAAGGCAGACCAACACGGCTACCCACCTGTAACTGGAACTATGGAAGGCACCACATTGAGCCGCATGAAATGGAAGTCCAGTGTATCTGAAGAAGTGTGCATGCACACGAAAGCTCATACCAAGAACAAACTTAGTTGGTCTCTAAGGTGCTACTGGAAAGAAATTTTTATTTTGTTCCAATCAATAAATATTATTGCATAATATTGTACCTAGTATGAGAGGAGCCTCTGTGCACTTATGGTGCTGGACTCATGAGAGCTCAAGAACGCCCCGGCAACTGGAATTGGGGGAAACATGCAAGTAAACCATACTTGGAGGTCCCTATAAGAAGGATTACAAATATACATGAGTATGTATATGGAAATTCTGCTTGGGTGGATTCTGTAGCCATAGTTCTAAATCAGGGGTCAGCAAACTTTTTCAGCAGGGGGCCGGTCCACTGTCCCTCAGACCTTGTGGGGGGCGCTGGAATATATTTTGGGGGGAAAATGAACAAATTCCTATGCCCCACAAATAACCCAGAGATGCATTTTAAATAAAAGCACACATTCTACTCATGTAAAAACACCAGGCAGGCCCCACAAATAACCAGAGATGCATTTTAAATAAAAGGACACATTCTACTCATGTAAAAACACGCGGATTCCTGGACCGTCTGCGGGCCAGATTTAGAAGGCGATTGGGCAGAATCCAGCCCCCGGGCCTTGGTTTGTCTACCCATGTTCTAAGCGCACCTCCCAGGAATAAGTGTGCATATGGCTGCATCTTGGGGTAGCCTACTTGGATGTTTAATTTTTTAAATTTTTTGGTACATTTTCCTTCAAACAAGCCCCATTTGCATTAACACAATTTTTTAAAAGAACCTCCCCTAAGCTAAACAACTTAAACAACCACCACTGTGTTCTAAAGCTCCTTTTCATGCCTGTTTAGACTACATGTATTCAGTTAATCAGAACTCCCAGAGAATGGGTTAAATGCAGATGAAATGCTATGTACAATATGTAGAATACCAAATTATGAGCCATTGGCTTACGGCATTAACATGTCACTTGCAAGCGTTTGTTACAGCGAAGCCTGCACTTACCTGCAGTGAACAAGCATTGGCCCGGCATCGGGAGGATTACAGGTTTTGACTCGTCGTAAGAAAGCTAGGAATGGCGTCGGGTGTTCTGGAACTCCATGGTCAGGCCAGGCCGTGAACTGAAACTGCCTCACTTCTCTCTTCTCACTTGATCCGTTCTGCCAGAGAAGAATGTTGGTTGGAATGACTGCAAAATGTCATAATAGTGCTCCAGAATGGAGCAAAGGCATATTCATAGCTGTCAACTTTCCCCTTTTTTGCGGAAAAATTCCCTTATTCCAGCGCCGTTTCCCATTGCAAAAAAAAAAAAAAAGGAAGATTGACAGCTCTGGGCATATTTGGCACATCACCATGAGTCTTAAATAAACTTCCATTTAAAAGCAGAATATGATATCATCTTGCAAGCTGAGTCTGTGGCTACTCTAGAACCGTGGCACGTATTTAATAGTGAGCCTGTATTGGATTTATCACAGTAACAAACTTCTCAGTGGTGGTGCTGGAAAGTGCAGACGCAGCACTGTTATTCACTACTACGGCAGCTAAGCAGTATGGGAGCTATTGTGTAGCCAGCCCAACATTGAGAATGCATGACATAAGCCAGAGGTTTTCAACCTTTTTGAGTCCACGAATCCCTTGGCCAACTACGTTCTTTCTGCGGCACCCCTGTGGGGCTCGGGAGCCCAGTTATGTCACCCCTTGCCTGCAGAGCTGGCAGCCCCTCACCCTTTTCCAAACACTCTCCCTTGAGGAGTGTTCCCTCAGCCGCCTCTCAGTCCTCTGGGCAACCGCTGCTGCCACCCCTGGTCTCTGAGCTGCCCCCCACCCCAAAGAGAGGTGCCTCTTCACATTGCACCACAGGGACCTGGGACTTCTCTGTCCATTCCCAAGAGCAAGGGCTGCCGGACTGGGTGGCTGGGCTCCCTCGCCCGCTTGCTTGCTTACTCTGACGCTGCCTCAGCTACTGGCAGCCTGCACCCAATGGCCAGCCCCAGAGGCCCTATTTGCCTGCTGAGCTTGTAGCCAGGGCTACTGCAGTGAACAGCTGTGCAAGTCTTTAGCAGGCAGTGACATGAGAGGGCATCAGAGGAACAAGGAAAGAAAAGAGGGACAGAGGCCAATGTTGCCCACAGCACCCCTGACCACCATTCAAGGCACCCCAGGATGCCACGGCACACTGGTTAAAAAACACTGATTTAAACTAAAGGAACTGGCTGTAAGTTAGATTAGAAAACAATATTCAAATAATTGAAAGCTTAACGTAGAAAGGAAGAGGAACTGTTTACTAGGGCCATGGAGGGAAGAAAGACAATGTGTAAAAGATTTCAGAGTTCTGATATGGGTTGAATGTCAGTAAATGTTTTATAGTTGTAAAGATGTTTGATAATGGCTAGGAATTTTATGGTCCCCCCTCCCCCCGGCACTCTGCAGGCTTTGGATAGGAAACTGGGTGAGCATTTAATTCTAGGGAATCTTGCTGTTGCAAGGAACGAGACTGTATGGCCCCATGTAATCCAGTTATATTGTTATAAACAACCATGACCCCCAAAATATCTGATGCATACACAACAAAGAATTACCTTGTAAAGTGCAAATGTTCTAACACAGTATGTTGCCAATTCTACAGTGTCCAACAAGGTCACCTGGATCAGTCCATATGTTTCGGTTCCTCTGCTCGGCCAATACTGATCACATTTCACCTGCAAAAAGCATTTTAGTCAGAAATATATTCACTATTTAAATAGCATGAATCGCATTGCTCACAGCTGAAAACTAATGGAAACAGGCTGACAAGAATATTACTATGTTGGGATAGGAGACACCCCAACAGCATGTGGTCTAGTTGCTGTGGAAATGATCCAGATCATCCAGAAGGACGACAAGATGATGGTGCACTTGGGGAACACAATATAAACAAGCTTCCTGAGCACTCAGCATGCCGAATGGGACAATGGGACCTTGAGCCTTTATGCTGCAGATTTTATAGGGGGTGTTTCACGGAAAAGTAGCGTCATCAGTAATGCTTGATGTGTGCAACTCGGTGGACCAGATGGTGTGCATCAGCACAGCTACAAAATAGATCGAGTCAGGAAGAGGATTCATGAAACTATGTTGTCAGATAAAAGAAACTGCTTCCTGTTCCACCTCTCTCATCCTCAGCTTGGTATGTACACACAGTAAAAACGAGGAATTCTTCAATAATATGACAAGAGGGCTGCATGTTTTTTCCATTGGGATGGAACTGATCTTTAAGTGACCTGCTTTCCTCCAGTTCCAGAACAAGAGATGCTCTTTTCTGTCCTTTTTTCTCAGGTATCTGGAGGGGGGGAGGACACCCATAAAACAAACAAACCAAAATCCTAAGGCAGAAGTGTAAATGAAGGCAAAGAAGGGAAATAGCTGGGCATGACTTCCTTTTCACCTCTGCCAACTGATGCAAGTGCAGTAATGGCAGGAAGAAGGCAGTACAAGTGGTTGCTCTCTCCATGTGCTCAGCATGGCTCAAGGAAGGACTCCATAGCAGAACAGTGCATTGTTGGGCCTGGCCAGTGGCGGGACTGGAGTTTTAGAATTTTGCAATGGTTCCTGGACCTTCTGTTCCCTTTTCCTCACAATTATTATTATTATTATTATTATTATTATTATTATTATTATTATTATTCTTTTCTGCTGCTCACAAAGTGACTAGGTGCACAACCAAAACCTAGCGCTGGTGAGATCCAACTACAGTCGTCCGTTTGACTTCCAAAATATTTTGGAAACCAAAGCGCGGCTTCTGATTGGCTGCAGCCAATCAGAAGCCACGGAAGCCCTGTTGGACGTTCAGGTTCCAAAGAATGTTTGCAAACCGGAACACTCACTTCCGGGTTTGCGGCGTTCAGGAGCCAAAACGTCCAAGTACCAAGGCATTCGGGATCCAAGGTACAACTGTACTGGCAGTTTTAATTTGCACTGAGGTATGTTTAGATATAAATTAACGTATGCAAATTTGTGTCATGGGCCTGTGCCCTCAGTCCTTCATGTACCTCACAATGCCTCTGATTACAGTGGCTGCCTGACCTCTATAGGCATCATCATCATCATCCTCACTTTTAATTTATATACCACCTTTCTATCTTACGAATACTCAAGGCGGTTTACAAGCTGAAGAGACAAAGAATGTACATCTTATAACAATCCAATGCAATACAAAAATGTGATAATAAAACATAGCTTTAAAATAAGCAATCTACATCAAATAAAGTAACATTCAACAATCATTAGAATAGTATAGAATAATAATATCAGCATATAAAAATTAAACAGAAACCCACTCTTAACAATTACAATAAATAATTTCGAAACTACAATCAATAAAACAACGGCAAGCCACAGTGCATAAAATAATACAATACAAATTGAGAAACAGAGACTGGAGGGTGGGGTGAGGCAGGTAGAAGGAGGCCTTGCCTGATGGAGTCTCTCCCCCCACAGTTCTTCCCCCAGGAACAGCTCCCTTATGAGGACTCCTAGGGTCGGAGGGTGGGGCAAGGCAGGTGGAAGGAGGCCTTGCCTGATGGAGTCTCCCACCCCCACAGTTCTTCCCCCAGGAACAGCTCCCTTACGAAGACTCCTAGGGTCGGAGGGTGGGGCAAGGCAGGTGGAAGGAGGCCTTGCCTGATGGAGTCTCCCACCCCCACAGTTCTTCCCCCAGGAACAGCTCCCTTACGAAGACTCCTAGGGTCGGAGGGTGGGGCAAGGCAGGTGGAAGGAGGCCTTGCCTGATGGAGTCTCCCACCCCCACAGTTCTTCCCCCAGGAACAGCTCCCTTACGAAGACTCCTAGGGTCGGAGGGTGGGGCAAGGCAGGTGGAAGGAGGCCTTGCCTGATGGAGTCTCCCACCCCCACAGTTCTTCCCCCAGGAACAGCTCCCATATGAGGACTCCTAGGGTTGGAGGGTGGGGCAAGGCATGCTGAGGCTCTATAGATCATGTGTCTCATGATCATGTGTCTCATGATGTGGTTAGAACCAGCAGCAAGTGCCACTTGCGATTTACAATTTCAAATCCAGGTCTTATGTTGCACCCACTCACATTTGCCTCATGGTGCTGCAGAATATATCAGATGAAACCAAACATAAACACTGACATCCAAACATAAACACTGGTTTCCGAAGTAAGCGGTTTGAAAAATTTAAGCTTTGCTACAAATAGAAAAGCAGTGCAGTGAGACTGGATTTCTTTGATCCGGGATGTTTAGAATGAACTATGCCAGAAACTACACAAAAACGTAATTTTGTTTTGAGGTTTCTTTCTTTCTTTAATGATACATGTCGTGGCTTTAGATTGCCAAGTCTTTGAACTGTAAGACTTCACGGAAAGAGATTATTTATCAGATTTTAAATGGCGCTCTGTGTCTTAGTGTAACAGAAAAAATGAGTGAGAGAAAGAAAACAGCGCAAGATTGAGGTGCAAAGGTGGTGGAGCCAGGGTGAGTGACAGGTGGGGATTGTCCGATGAGGAGACGTTGAGTTACAGGAGTCAGCTGGAAAAGATCTGGTTTAAAACGCTGGTGGTAAAGGAGTGACAAACATGGCGGGGCAGTTTATTAGGTAGAAACATTATTTCCCACTCTTTACTGAAAGAATGCAAATTCCTAGTTCTTATGTTTCCCAAACATATGGTTCAAATACTTGAAGTCTTCTGGTTTGGGTGGATTCCAGGGTAATATATATCTCACTTCACATTCTTGCCATTATCTGCACAGTCAAGCCTAGTTAAGGTGAGCTGAATTACTCTTTGCTGCAGTGTTTGACATCAGATAAGTTTGTGGTGAGCTTGGACCAAGTGACTTGGCTTGACTTCTAGACTCTTCTAGGCTTCACTTTGGCTTATCCAGTGACCTCTAGGGACATGGCCTTGTGCTGGAGGTCACACTTTCTATCTGCCCAGGCTTTGTAATTATTTAAGAATGTATGCTGGTGTTCTATCTTATTTTACTGCTCTGCTATGTCTTGTTGGTTTCTTCATTATTATTTCTTTTTTAAATTTATGCTTTTATTATTTTACTGTAAGCAACTCTGGGAATTACCTGACAACTGCTTTCTGGTAATAGGAAAACCCAGGAGTTTACTAAGCCAATAGGTAAACGTAAAGGGACCCCTGATCATTAGGTCCAGTCGTGTCCAACTGTGGGGTTGCGTCGCTCATCTCGCTTTACTGGCCGAGGGAGCCGGCGTACAGCTTCTAGGTCATGTGGCCAGCATGACAAAGCTGCTTCTGGAGAACCAGAGCAGCACACGGAAACGCCGTTTACCTTCCCGCCGGAGCGGTACCTATTTATCTACTTGCACTTTGACATGCTTTCGAACTGCTAGGTGGGCAGGAGCTGGGACCGAGCAATGGGAGCTCACCCCGTTGCTGGGATTCGAACCACCAACCTTCTGATCAGCAAGCCCTAGGCTCTGTGGTATAACCCACAGTGCCACCCGCATCCCCCCTAAGCCCATAGTGGGCCACATTACATGGCTAATGTGTTGGATTGTGTGTTTGGATTTGTGGGTTTCAATTTACACATATTTATCTCAAAACTACTGATTTTGTAAATAGTTTTGACTGCTTGGAGGTGCGTAGAAAGAAATGCCATGGTACACCTGCATCAACACAACAGGATGTTTTCATCTGCCCCAGCTGCAACAAAACATGTCTCTCATATTGGTCTCTACAGCCATAGCAGGCACTGTAACTCTCCAACGGTTTGACTTCACGGCAGAAGGTGCACTTTTCCATTGTCTCATGAGACAGATGGGCGCCAACCAACCAAATTTCCAATCAAATTTTGTTCTTGAGCTCCAAAGGAAATCATCCAGCCATCTTGGTATTAGGACAGACTGAAGTTGGCATTATTACTTAGTATTTTTGTTTCCAAAGGGGGTAAAGCCCAGTAACAAACAGGCACATTTTAAAGATAAGAAATATCTGAGAAGTGACCTGAGCAGCTGGTTGTTGGTGGAAGAAATAAAACTGTGCTGAAAGAGCCTTAGATGGGAGGACTTGGTGCCTTGGCTGTCTACCATTGGTAGGAAGTTTCACCACCTCATTTAAGAAGACAATAGTGCAGATAATCCAGAAGCACTGCTTAACAACGTCCTAGGAAATTCAGCTAGAAGCAGTATCAACTACGCCAGAGTAACAGCAGATCATTTTAACAAGGCAGCTGTAAGGCTGAGGTCAAAGGTTGCAAAGCATGAAAAGCATAAAAGGTACAGTCTCCTGGTTTCCTTTTTATACAAGACATAATTGAAGACTTCCAAATGCAGAAATGACACAGTCCACTGGCTGAAATGAAAGCTGTAGGGCTAGTGAACACTGAATGACATCTTTCCCACTAAGAATGGAGGCGGACACCATTTCAAACCTGGTGAGTTTAAAAATCTACATCTATTACCAAGTAATATTCATGAACCTTCATACTCCAGCAAATCACAGGTGTGAAAAAAATACTGTCCCACCTTTTATCAGTGATACGAAAGGAGAAGTGGCTGAATTGCAACTAATCACCAAACTTAAAACCATGGAGAAACCTGGTCTGAACAAAGACATTGGATTCTTATCTCATTATACATGACAAAGCTATCTTTAGCCATCTCACCCCTTGCCTTTCCCTGCAAGACTAATTGCAGCCGTTAAGAGTCGTCAACAGGTTTTCCACACCTATCAGCTGATCACCCATTCCCACCACCCTTCTGAGTAATACCCCTCCCCACTCCCTCACTATATTTAAGGATCTGGTGACTTCTGTTTCAGTGTATCTGAAGAAGTGTGCATGCACACGAAAGCTCATACCAAGAACAAACTTAGTTGGTCTCTAAGGTGCTACTGGAAAGAATTTTTTATTTTGTTTTGACTATGGCAGACCAACACGGCTACCCACCTGTAACTGGACTATGAAGTATATATATATTATATATATATATATATATATATATATATATATATATATATCCAATAAAATCAATGAATATGATACTTGATAGTGAAGTGTAGAGAGAAAATTTTGCTGTAAAAAAGTCTAGCCTCGCTTAAGAACAGTGGGGTACTAAGGAATAAGCAAGGCTTTATTTGGTTTCTTTTCTTCAGTACCTTGGAGAGCCCCCTAGCAGTATGGGGACTAAGCTGCTCTTTCCTCCCTTCCAGATCTGCTTGAGCGTATTTTCAAACTGTGAACCTGGTTCAGAAGCAATGCCAATTCTGTACGGGTAAAATACTGATCTCCCACCCTGTAGTTTTAATTTGTGCTGACGTATTTGGCATTTAGCATGGCATTTATTTTGAAGATTCTGCTTGATAGACTTTTCCGTGCATGCTTATTAATTAATGGCATGATTGTCCTACCAGTACAGAAATGGGAGTAGAAAATTAACCTACAGAATTATTTAGCGTAACAGCAGGACATGGTAGGTGTCAGGTTAAAAACAATTGCACCATCTTGACTGCCAACTGGGCTGCACAGCAATAATTTTGCTGCTGTTTGTAATAGCATTCATGCAGAGTGCCAAATGGTCAACTTGCCTCATTGCTGCTAGATTAGACATAAAGTTGCAGACACCCATAAGCCTAATATAGGAGGTTTGCAGATTTAGGAACAATAATGCAGTATACTGACCGATGCCTGGGATAGCTCAGCTGGTACAGCATGAGGCTCTTAATTTCAGTTCAAGCCCCTCATTGGACAAAATAGTCCTGCATTGTAGAGGGTTGGACTAGATGATCCTCACGGTCCCTTCCAACACTACAATTCTATGATTCAGTGATGCGGTCTGAATTTCTTGAAATGATACTTACAATACAATTTTGATTTTAAAGCATTCTTTGATTTGGGCAAAGTCACAAGTGAAAGGGAGTATTCCCACGAAGAAAATACCAGTGGAAGAAATAATAATAACTTGGGAGGAATCTAAGGGACACTTGAAATAATGGTTGCTTTGAAAGTTACATGAATAATTAGTTAAGATAATTAGTTTTCAATATTCTAACTCTCTGGGTAGTTGCAATTCCATATCTGGGTAGCATTTCCTATGACTTCAACAGTAAGAGCCAACCCAGAATGCATGTCCTCTAGTTTCATCTTCTAGGTAAAGGTAAAGGGAACCCAGACCATCAGGTCCAGTCGTGTCCGACTTTGGGGTTGCGGCGCTCATCTTGCTATATAGGCCGAGGGAGCCAGTGTTTGTCCGCAGGCAGCTTCTGGGTCATGTGGCCAGCATGACTAAGCCGCTTCTGGTGAACCAGAGCAGTGCACGGAAACGCCATTTACCTTCCCGCTGGAGCGGTACCTATTTATCTACTTGCACTTTGACATGCTTTCGAACTGCTAGGTGGCAGGAGCTGGGACCGAGCAACGGGAGCTCACCCTGTGGCAGGGATTCTAACCACCGACCTTCTGATCAGCAAGCCCTAGACTCTGTGGTTTAACCCACAGTGCCACGTGGGTCCAGTTTCGTCTTCTAGCTGGTACCTATTTTCCATCAATGTGAATGTAAGTGGAAAGAAGAAAAAAAACACATAAATTCCTGTTTAAACATAAATTCCCAACAGTATCTGATGTCACATGACAAACTACTTTTGGAATGGAAAGAATTTTCAAAAACTCCTTTGCTGTATTGTTTTCAGCGCCTGCTAAAACCTTCTTTGTTTCGACACGCCTACCCACGCGTGCTTTTTGAATGTGCAATTCTCGCACAAGATTTCACTGTTCAATAGTTGCTTTTTTAAAATTGCTGGTATTTTTAATATATTTTTTAACACGTTAACATGTTTGCTTCGATCTGTATTTTCAGTTTACTATCTTAGCTTGTCCTTTGTAAACCACTCAGAGGTCTTTTTTGGGTAAGCAGTGCATACTTAAATAAACAAGTAAGCCAGTTTGTGGTAAATGACAGCTGAGGTGGAGGCATTTACAGTCAGCTGTTCAAAGAAATAAGGAAAACTGAGCTACCACAAGGCTACTTTCTTGGTCTACATGTTACAGATTTTTGTTGTCAGTATAAAAGTAAAGGTAAAGGGACTGCTGACCATTAGGTCCAGTAGTGTTCGACTCTGGGGTTGCGGCGCTCATCTCGCGTTACTGGCCAAGGGAGCCGGCGTACAGCTTCCGGGTCATGTGGCCAGCATGACAAAGCCACTTCTGGCGAACCAGAGCAGTGCACGGAAACGCTGTTTACCTACCTGCCGGAGCTATTTATCTACTTGCACTTTTGACATGCTTTCAAACTGCTAGGTGGGCAGGAGCTGGGACCGAGCAACAGGAGCTCACCCCATTGCAGGGATTCGAACTGCCGACCTTCTGATCAGCAAGCCCTAGGCTCTGTGGTTTAACCCACAGCGCCTGGTATTCAATAAGCCCGTCTTTGTAAGCACTGTCAAGATCAAAAAGAGGAACCCAGTCAGGTTCCGTTGCTTTCAAGCACCCATTCCATAGGAAACAGAAGAACACAGAACAAGTTCTATGGCATCACAGGGACCTTTGAATAATCTTCTAATCCTGAGGGTAGGAGCATTTGCAGGAGGTTAGCATCTTTTTCGTGTTCCTTTTAGCACCACCGCCACCACCTGGGCTGAAAAGATGGTGAGCGTATTGGGTTTCAACTCCTTTGGCAAAGCTAGGATGGTGGACAGGAAGGGGCTGTGATGGGGATGCTAGAGGGCCTAGGGTAAGGTTACCAGATGTCCCCATTTCCCAGGGACAGTCCCCGGATTTACAACTCAGTCCCCATACAAAATCCATTGAAGTTGAAAAGTGTCCCTGGATTCATTGAAAAAAATCTGGTAACCTTAGCTTAGGGACCCTTTGATGTCCGAAGATCGACAAAACCATGCAACCAGCCCTGGATCTAAGGCAATGTGTTTTCTGCTGTGATATGTAATAACCGGCTCCAATTAATAAACGGTTTCTATTCTGTGTAGGAGCTACTCCTTGTCACCGAAGGAGATATTGGCACACGTCTGCTTCCGATTCATGAAAGGATTTTGCATTTGAAGATTCTAATCCAACAGAACCATGTCTGCCCCAGCCAGGGCTGCATCCACACAGCTGAATACAATAAGCTAGAATCCCATCAATCAGCTGGTTGGTGGGAAAGGACCAGCAGGGTAGGGTACAGAATTATCCCAGCCTCACATTTCTCCTCCTGGAGATCAGAACGTTCAATACCTTATCCAGGCCAGATATGACGTCAAAAGTCTGATTCTTTGAACCTTGCTCCCAACTGGATTGAGGAGTTTGGCTTTAAGCACAGTATCAATGGCATAAGAAAACTTGGTGAACGACTGTAATTGAGAATATATATTAATAATGCCTTTGCCGCATAAAAATAAGATTCAAGAACAGAATGACTCTGTTGAAAGCCAATAATTTACTAGTTAGAAAGCCGCGACATGTCTTCCTCAAAAAAAAATTCTTTAGTGGAATACAAAAATGCTATTTTTGAAGAATAACATCTTAGCTTTATTCCAAACTCCCTCCACCCTCCGCTGGCTGCCCAGAGCAATTTAAATTTTAGATTGTCTAAATAATGCAGCATGGAAACAATCTGAAACCACAACGGGTTTGCAAGTTGAAAGAAATGAACCAAAAAGGATGTAACACTACACATGGAAATTCTGTAGAAATGAATCCTACCCCAAGTCACAAATATATATATATATATATATATATATATATATATATATATATATATATATGTATATATATATGTATGTATGTATATGCTTTGAATTGCTTTATGTATTCCTGTCTGTAACTGCCAGCTGCTATTTCTAATCTCTGGTTTCCACCGCTTAAGATTTTCCTTTCGTTTCATACAAACGAAACTCATGCATGTAATAAATATGTTATCAACATTCTTCCATGCACCACAGTGTGCATAATCCTTTTTGATATATATTATGTGCGTGATAGCAAAGTAATAGGACTGACTTTCTCTGAGGTCTGGATTAGGTCAGGTGAGATTCGGGAGATGACATTTAAAGTGAAAACAATAAAGTGTGAAGGGTTAGAAATGAAAGAGCTCCTTTGCCCTGCAGCGTCCCCCAAGGCAAACAAATGAATAACTAATTCACTGTAACATCTTCATTCAATGTACTCAGCTGTTGAATATGTAAGTTCTCAAAGCTGAGGTTAGTCAGACATCTAACACATGCTAATGAACCAACTAAGTTTGCTTCTGCTGGTCTTTCCCTCCCTCCCCTCAAAAAGAAAAAGAAAAAAAATCCCTTTATCTATGCCGAGCAGGTTAGAAACGCTAAAGCACAGCTGCAGGACTAAGCAACAGGAAAGCAGGTAAACAAAAATAGGATGGAAGGTAGGAAGGAGATGAGGTCCCACAGCAGAATGCTCTTGCCTTCCAGATAAAATAATTATCAAGTCTGCCACAGCACAGGAGGAAAAATTATTCACTCTCTTGCTCTCCGTCTCACAAGCATCATAAAATAAAGAAACCAAAGAATAACAACACAACTGGTATCTCAGCTGTTTTTTTTTTAAAAAAATAATAATACTGTAGTGTATTTTCATCTCATTTGGGCTACATTAATCTGTTTTATGGTATTAAAAGAGCAATAAATGTTATTGTATCTTCGTTACCAACCCCCCCCCCCCAATCTTAGACCCAGAAAGCTGAACACAGCTCAGCAGATAAGTTTGCCATCTCTCCCTGTATTTCTTTATCCTGCCAGGCAATAAAAAGGGCATCTGTTGAACCACAAGGTATGGTTAGCAGTTGTGTTCAGTCACAAACTGCACAGGCATTATATTGTTCCAAGTGACATTCCAGGGTTCCGGGCTTTAACCCTGAGTTTGTTTTCCTTGGAATGAGGGACAGTGGAGCCTGCGGTGTCTTCAAGATATATGGTTTATTTACACATCTCCAACCTGAGCCTACGATGGAGGGACTCACATCAAGAAGGTCTTGCTTGCCTTGGATTCCTGCAGAAATCAGGCATGGCTTTGTCTTACAGGCTTCAGCCTACAGCTTTGCTTCCAGCTTACACCCACCTCTCCCAACTCTGGCCTTTGTCTTTCTAACTACCAGTGAGCTGAGAGAGGGGAGACCATCTGTTTGCCATCTGGCACTTGTTGTTGTTCAGTCGTGTCCGACTCTTCGTGACCCCATGGACCAGAGCACGCCAGGCACGCCTATCCTTCACTGCCTCTCACAGTTTGGCCAAACTCATGCTAGTCGCTTCGAGAACACTGTCCAACCATCTCATCCTCTGTCGTCCCCTTCTCCTTGTGCCCTCCATTTTTCCCAACATCAGGGTCTTACTAACCACTAAAAAAACCCACCTTAAATGAAAGATATAGGCTGCAATCTATAGGTTCTAATGCAACTGGACTCCCAAGATTCACAGCATGCACTGCAATCAAATAAAACTATATGGTAAAAGCATTATTATTCTGACCGGCACTTTTGAGAGAATAATAAAACAGACAGCAGAGTTAACTAGAAATTGCAAAAAGCAATTAATAAGTGGATTGAGCAAAATTTCATTTGGTTATTGCAAAACATGTTTATGTGAATAGCCTAGCTGTGGCCTGCAGTGTTATGATAAACTGTGGGCATTTAAGTAACAAAGTCTTTGGCAAATGAGTGTTTGTTCCCTCACACTGGTAGCAGCACTGAATATTATTTAGAAGTTAACTTTATTATTAGAAGCAGATAATGAGAAAGAGGCAAAATTTCATTTGCCTAACTCAAAACATCCTTCTACATTGAGGTCCACTGAAAGCCTGCTGCACCGAGATAAAATATAGAGTAGGCTGATGAAAAAATATATATTGTACACTGGGATCCTCATTATCAACATATATTTGTAAGTAATAATATTAATACAGGTTGATACTCAGGCAAGCAATAATATTTTCAGTGCACTGTAATGACTATGGGCTTGAGATTGCTAAATGTATCCGCGTAACGTTTTTAATAAGGGACAAATCATTAAGAAAACCTGGAACAGTGCAGTACTTTAAAATGCATTTGGTTAATGCAATTGGTTCTGAAGACAGCATTTAACAGTTTTCTCATTGTAGATATCAAGTGCTTGTGTTAAGTCATCAACCCAGATCTGTTATCACAGATTGTCTTTTCACATCACTTCCCAGCCTGCCTCCCTGTGCAAGGTAATAAGGCAATGTGATAACAAAGACCGATAGGCTCTTTGAAACGTGATAACGGTATCACACCAGCCATGTCAACGAAACTTGCAGTTTATCACTAGGAAAACTGGAAAGTGCTATCACATGAACAGAGTTGTGTGAGTTACGTCCCTGGACTCCAAATGCAAAAAAAGTAAAATAACATGCAGTATGCATTTAAAGATCAATGTCATGCTGGATTGATATCACAAATACAAAAGCTCCAAGACTTTAATGTACATATTTAATCTCTCTCTCACACACATAACCTAGTGAAATAAATAGAAGTTCTGGAGACATTCAAGGGAATGTCCCTGAAGATTTCCATATATACCAAGGTGTGGAGCAAAGGAGAAAAGATTGTGCATTAAAGACAAAGACCAATTTCTGTAGTTTGGACATCTTTTAATGCAGTGTAGCTCAAATAAAGGAGCTGAAATGAATGAAGAAACTATTATAGACATTTTGGGAAATGACAGGACCCCCCCCTTCACATTTGAAAGTCAGTTTAATGGATAAACTATTCATGAAAGGTTAGCCAAATATAAATATAAAGAAATATAAAGTTGCCTTACCCTGGACCTCTCTTCCAGTTTGGTCATCATGACAACTGTTGCGCCCCTTTGTTCCCAGATCATTCTCCAGAAATCTCCAAAAGTTTCAGGAAGAGCTCCTTGAGTTGCTATATAGGCATTCTGTTTTCTGTAGCCGTCTATGTAGTTAGCATTTATATAATCACTCCCTGGGATGCCTGGAAAGCAAAATGTGACCATGGCCTTGAGAGTTCACATTGTTTCATTTCATTTTTTTTTATTAAGAAACAAAATGACATTTCAGTACTTTCCAACTTTTTAATACATCTTTCTTTGTTTTTCTTAGTATCTTAAGATGCTTGTTCTTTGCATTTACCATGAAATATTTACCTATTTCACTCTAGAAGGTTGCCATGTAATCCCTGAAACATCAAATAAATTATAACTGTCTGCTAAATTATCTTTCATTATAATGCAGTTTATTGAATTCATCAATCCTGTGTGATCCACAAAATCCGGCTTTGAAATTAAATATTTTACCGTATTGACTCAAGTCTAATGCACCATCGAATCTAATGCGCACCTCATAACCTTGAAACCAAAAAAAGACTTCCGGCGAGGACGCCATCGCGGGCGGTCGTGGGTCGCTTCGGTAGCGAAGCGACCCAGGCCGGCCGGGGGTAGGAGCCCCGCTACCGCAAAGCGGGGCTCCGATAAGCCGCGGGAAGAGCGTCCCGCGGCTTGGGCTCTCCGGCGAGCCCGCTATGGCTCCGAACCCTTCCCTCGTTCCCCCTGTAAAGGGGGAGCGGGGGTGAAGGGACCACGGAGCCGGGCTGTGGAGGCATGCCCCAACCGGTCCGGCGAAGCGGCGGCCGCCGCTCGCGGTGAGCGATATCGTTCTACCTGGCAAAGTAAGACAGAAGAAGCCCGTTGGCCGTGAGTACTCTTATATTTGGATCAATTTTGACATTTGGCTCTCCGGGAGAAAAGACGGAAAGGAAGCCCGTTCTGATTCCCTTTGGAGAAAGAGAAAGTAACTGTATCAATGACGGCTGCTGTTACAGCGGTGGATACAATTGTTTCGAACTTTACAGGCAAGATCGGTTAGACCCCTTTCTGGGGATCAAAGCTGGTGGAAATATTTCTTTTTTAAAGTGGATGGAATGCAATCTTTTCGCCCTGACTCCAGGGAAAATGGCTGCGGAGACTGTGATAGAGATGGAAAAGTACTGTGACTAAGATGGCAAATACTGAAATTTGATACCCTGTGCCCATTTCTACCATGTTGGGCTTTGTTTTCAAGCTGGTTTTAGACTCTGGTCTCACTCACGAACAAAGGATTATTTTTTTGAAACTAGAATTGCTGAACCAGAAATTAACCTTGCTGAACCAGGATGTCGCAAGACAGTTATATCCCACAAAACAGACCATTGTGAGCATGGCTAAAATGGAAGAGACCCTTTGCAGGGAGCTAAAGGGGATTATCGAAGTACAAACTACAAAGTTTTCGCAACTCCGAAGAGATGAAGTGAAGTCCACTCCGAAGAGTGTTGGAGTGAGAGTCCCAGGATCAGAAGACAATTTATATCCAATTTCTGGGGTGAGAGTCCAGGAATGATGGGGAAAAGACTTATTCGCCTACAATCAAAAGATGAATGGAACTTTGAAGCGGAGATGCTGGAAAATGAAGATTTGTGTACCCTGATGCTCCCTGCAAGGACTGTAATAGACTGTGTCTGGATCTGTGGACTTACAAGAAAAGAGGACATTCTGGAAAATGGTTGGGATGTAGGATGGAGGAATATCTGGGGGGAAGCCCCGAGATGGCGTAAGAAAATGGTCAGAAAAGGGATAGGGTGAAATATATCAAGGACAAAATTAGGATGGTTTATTATGGTACCCTGAAGCCAGTGTGTTAAGATTTTAAGCTTTTGAACTAGAGAAGAGATATTTGAATTTTTGTTTTATTAGCAGCAGTCTAAGTGAAAGAAGATGTTGGAAATGTTTTGATATAAGAAGCAATATGTTATGTTACAAAGTTGTATTATTAACTATTACGAAGTAATATTTGGAATAGATGTCATGTAAAATAAGAAGTGATAGGGTATTTTGGAGTAAAAATAAGATTTTAAGAAGTTTGTTTAATTTAGATTTATTTTTAATGATTTAATTTTAGAGATGAGAAGTTACTAAAGTAAATTAGATTTGGAACCAAAGGGGAGAAAACGGGGGAAGTCACTAAGTAGTGATATGAACAAGAAAAGTTTTTTTTTGTATAAACAAGAATAAGAATTTTTGGTGTATTTTGTTTCGTTGTGGTTTGATGTTGGGGTTTGTGTTTGTGTGGGTTGTGTATGTGTATGCGTTATATTGTTCTTTGTTTTGGAAAAAACCAATAAATTCTTTATAAAAAAAAAGAAACCAAAAAAAGTATTTGCTGGCGAATTTAAATGTGCCATCGAATCTAATGCACACCTTAATTTTCGCAATGTTATTTGGTTAAAAAAAAAAGGTGAGCATTAGATTCGAGCCTTAAGCTCTAGTTCCAACCAACTTTTCCACAAAATCAAATTCTCACCTAATCAAGGTTTCCTAACAGTCCATCCTCTTTTCCTTTTTTGTGCTGCTCACTAGAACTATGTCCAAAGAACTTTCTGTTAATATCAATGATCAATGAAGAAATTAACTATTTTACCTTAAAGAATTGGGAAAGCTCTTCTGTCACCGGTCTATTATTATTATTATTTAAAATTTTATATTAAGAAGTGACCAACACCATTGCTTTAAAAATACTAGGAATATATCAAGATCTGGATTTGGGTTGCTGCTGTAAAAAATAACTTTCTTCCATTCTTGATTAAGTGTGATTTTGGCTCCAACTGTTTCTCAATCTATTGTCTTTCTTACACATAACCTGTTGTGATATTATAACTCCCCTCCCATAAAAAAAATCCTGTGTCACAATGTCATTAAAGCTTTCTATTCAAAGAATGGCATTATAACATTGCCACTTGACATCCAGCACGTGCAAATTTTTTTTTTTAAAAAAACAAAGAAATCCCAAGACTTTTCACATTATTAAGCAGAGATGTGATTTTATGAAAAGTTCTGCTACACTAGTGGAAGGTCCAACTGGTTTGGCAAACTGATGGCTATCAAGAAATCTCTGGCATCATCGAAGCACGGCATGAAGGCAAAGAACCTTTTTTTATTTGTTCTGTTTATTTTTAACTGGAGCCATTAAACCTTTATGGGAGAAATCAAGGGGGAAACAGTTGGGATCATAGGCGGGGAGGAGGAAGGAAGGCAAAACGGCTTTGAGGTCTTTTCTACAGTCAAAGAGTATAGACATTTTATGAAATAAAGAAAGAAAATGTGTGTCCCTACTCTGAACATTGATAACCTTGGTGACAGAAGTTGAGAGAACTGGAATAACTCTGAAGAGTGCACCATTTTTTAATCTTCCCCACCCACCTTCTGTTATGATGCTTCACTAGTAAGTTGCACAAGTTTGCCCTGTATTGCTGTCCCACCACGGGCCACCGGTTGGCTCAACAAATGAGCGGTTCAAAATAAATAAAAGACCTGAAAGCACCTTGTACTACATTTCTTGCAAGAAAAAAGCCATTGCGCTTCAGTTTGTGTGGCTGCCAGTAGCCTGCTTACTTGCATGCACACACAGCAGGGGTGAGAGAAGACCGGGGTCTGAGCGATTCAACAGCCCCAATGAGCGAGCGAGCGAGCAAAGAGACAGGTGGTCCAGTGAAAGCAGGTGATCAGGAAGTGGGGCAGCTAGGCCTTCACAAACTCCTTACCACCCAGGGGTGTCAACTTGAATAAAATAGGGGGGCAGGTTGGCCCCACCCCATATAATTGATTACAAGATTCGGTGCATGCACACCATTTGAATAGCAATGCCCATCAACCTCAAACCATTTATGGGGAAGGGGTGTCGAATGGACCTCAGCTCCTAGGACAGGCATAGGTAAACTCAGCCCTCCAGATGTTTTGGGACTACAATTCCCATCATCCCTGACCATTGGTCCTGTTAGCTAGGGATCATGGGAGTTGTAGTCCCAAAACATCTGGAGGGCCAAGTTCGCCTATGCCTGTCCTAGGAGTTTGCTTCCGTGCTACCATCACTTTCTCCTCTTCATCAGCCACTGCCAGGAGGAAGTGAAGTGTGTATTTCAAAATGCATAGTTCCTTCAGGCGGTAGCAGCATGGGGAGAAAGACTTTGTTCTCTTTTCTTCTGGAAGTGGCGGTGGCAGCGGGATCTTGGGATTGGGGTGAGCTATGGGGGGATCAGGGAGAGGAGTTGTCAAGAGGGGTATGGAGGGCTGGCAAACAATGCAAGCAGCGGCTCTTAGTAATAGAATGATATCATTAAGAGAACTTTCCTTTTTGACACACACACACACACATCCTTATGTGCCTAATACTTCATTCTACCACTCAATTATCTTTGAAGAAGTATGATGACCTGTTGTGACCCTATTTAAATTTCAATACAGTTTGGAAATGATTTTAAAATTGTATGGATTATTTATGAAGTTTGCTTTGACCTGCGGTATCATCTTTGCTGACCCTGAACAACTATAAAGACTTCTTAAAATCTGTATAGGCAGGAGCAAACTGCAACCAGAATTTGGACAGCTTTTAGCACCAGGGGGAAAGGGAAGACTACTAGCTCCAGGTCATAGACTTTCTCTCTCTCTCGTTTCTTTAGAAGTGGATGGAATGATGGTTGTAATTTTTCATTTATGAGGGGAAAACGTCGTGTGAAATAGACCTCGGTATACAGAAGGCAAGCAGCGCTGTCTCCTGCGTGCCAATTTACTCAGGGCTGCACATCATAAATGCTGCATCCCGCTTGATTTCAGTGGGGACTCAAGTCTTTGATTGCAAGCCTCACTATGTTTGCTACGGACACTGAACTGCCATTTTGGTCTCACACCAGAAGCTGAACGAAACAAAGTGCATTTCTAAGTCCATCGCTGCTCGGGTTCACTATGTTTTATTGAAGCCACTCCACAATGCAACCCAAAGAACAGCTCCCGAACCTTAAGAAAGTGCTTCTGCTGAGCTGAGCTAAGCCCCACAGATCTGGCGAAAGTGATGATATAGTATTTCTGCTGCAAACTACCTTGAGAATCATAAACTGAAAACATGGTAGTTATTCAGTTTAGAGGTACCATGAAAACATGGTAGTGATTCAGTTTAATTTGTAAGCTCTACACTAAGCCTGATAGAGGAACAGTTTATTATAAAGTGGAGAATTTGGGGTTCACAACATTTCTGGTTAAATGAGAAGGTTTTCATGAATTCCCTGAATGTGGAAGTATGAGTTAATGATTCAGAAAATAACACCAGCTGGGCACAATGCCACACACCCTCTATTTATCAAATATGATAAAACACTTCTGCACAAAGGAGATGAGAAGGAAAATGAGGCCAACATGAGAAATCTATACCTAGTGGGTATTATATCTGAAAGATGTGGACTGGGTATGTATAATAGAAACATTTTCCCACATAAATTAGAACAACATTTACAAATGTCTGGTATTGTTCTGCAAAGCACATATTATTTCACAAAGAAAAGCCCTGAAAATAAAACAAAGAACAACACACACAAAAAAAACAAAACAAAACAAGGGGGTGGAATCCCACTCCCACCTTTCTGTGCACAATTGTGCCAATAAATCTTCTGGGAAGGGTGGTTTCTAGCCACAAGAACCGATGTTCCAGCATTATCAGCAAGGGAGCACATCTAAGATCAGCCTCATAATCTCATATTATTTTAATCAAGGTTGGAGTCAAAAATCAGTCACAGCCTTTCCTTGATTCAGCAAATCATTCAACAAGTTTAGGGCTAGTAAACCAAAACCATAATCCTCGAGCTGAATAGCTTCTCAATACAAGGACAACAGATGTTTTTACATGCTGAATATGATGACAAGACCTCGCAAGCTTTTAGCTTTCATTATATCACGGCCTTGTCTAGCATCAGAGTATAACAACTCAGATTCAAATTTGCTTGTGCTCTCATTAATTCTGCATAACCAGAAGACTTCCGCCGCAAAGAACTAGGATCTCACACATTCCCCCCTCTTAATTTAGATTTCCCTGATCCAAAGATAATCTGGAAATTTCCAAATCTTTGATCTCCAAAGAGATAGCTCAGTCAGTGGTGTCACAACGGGGGGGGGAGGCAGTGTGCTCCCAGTGCCACGTCTGCGGGGGTGATATGAAGGCTCCCCGCCGCGGTGGCGCGAGCAGCAATCGCACCGCCGCAGCCGCATGTGGAGGATCCTCTGTTCGCGGCTGCAGCCGCCAGCAGAGGATCCCAGACCGTCCATATGGCGCTTGAGTGGCACCGCCAGCAAACTGCTATGTACAGTGCATGTGTAGAGTCACTATGTATGACACACGCATCGTATGTGGTGCCGTCGCACATGCGCGCTATGTAGCGACGCCCCGCCCCAGGTGTCAGGACGCCTTCATTCACTCCGGAGTTCAGTTGGTAGAACATGAGACACTTAATCTCAAGGTTGTTTGGGCAAAATATTCCTGCACTGCAGGGAGTTGGACTAGATGATCCCTGTGGTCCCTCCCAACTCTACAATTCGATAATTCTATTAAGTAAATACACCTTGGTCACTGGATGGTCTCATCAGGTATTTTGCCCCTCTTGGTGGAGTAATCCTTTGCTTTAGCTACTTCCCCTTCCACGCCCCATCTTTTTATCCATGACCCACATAACAACAACAATTTTTTACTTATACCCCGCCCATCTTGTTGGGCCTCCCAAGCCACTCTGGGCAGCTCCCAGCAGATTATTAAAAACACGAGAAAACAAATAGAGCTGCCTTCAGATGTCTTCTAAAAGCCAGATAGTTGTTTATTTCCTTGACATCTGACGGGAGGGCATTCCACAGGGGTGCCACTACCGAGAAGGCCCTCTGCCTGGTTCCCTGTAACCTCACTTCTCACAGTGAGAGAACCGCCAGAAGGCCCTCGGGGCTGGACCTACTGTTGGCCTCTGTTGGAGACTGACTTCTAGAGTAGCTGTTCTTATGGAGCCCGTGTAGATTGTTGCTAGTGCAACATTAGTAGAGATGGTGCATGAATGATTGCTTGTCCAGTAAGCCACCATAATACTGGAATGCTTTCAAGCCACACGATGAAGCAAACTTGCTGAAGCTTAGTATGTGTGCATTTTAACAACACACATATACACTAAAGCCATTTATAATCTATGTTTTTGGGGATGGGTTTAGGTGCTCATGGAAAACCCTTGCCATTTAAAATCTCTGCAATGTACTCTGGCAATAGCAGGCAAACAGAGAGAGAAATGAAATGACGGCTGCTTGAGAATAAATATAAATGTGGGATTGCTTCTTAGGGTCCTCTTGCCATGCTTGGGGGTGGGAGGAAAAAGCCCCTGGCAATACTGTGTCACAACTAATAGCCCCCTCCCCTCTTTCTCTTCGTACAAAGCCTCTTTCCCTTAACAATCAAAGAGTGGAGGGAGCGGCCGAGGAGAGGCTCAGGCAATTTATTAAAAACAACAACAACAACAACAACCGGAGAAATTCTTGGGGGGGGGGTTTGCAAATCTTTGTAGCCGAGCAATAGCCCCCTCCCCTCTTTCTCTCCATAGCTTGAGGCGTTTTTACCCACAAGAAAAAAAACCCACAGCGGTGGAGGAAACAACTGCCATCATTATTGGAAGGATAAATTTGTGTAGAATATATAAACATCGCTGGTCAGAGCAACTAAATAAGGACAAAACAGTCAGTCATTTCTGAAGTGAGGAGCAAAAACCACAACATATATAAAAAAATAATATTAATAGCAATATAATAAAAAATATAGAGCAGGAGTGAGGAACTTCTTGCTTTTTTTTTACAGCCTAAGTATTACCCACGGTGATTATAGGAGGGTCAGAAAAGGAATATACTGACAATGGCTTCAATCCATGTCCATACCCTTTTCCCTCCAAATGGGCAGACACAGAGGAAGTAAGCAAAGATGCTCTCCAGTTGAGGAGGGCAAAAACCACACTAAAAAAAACAATATAATAAAAATAGAAGAGAGAATAATAAATAACTATTGAAGATAAGGAAAAATAGCAAATAAGTCAAAGAGGAAAAAATCTATTTAGAGCATGCAGAAAGCGAAAGACAAAAACTAGTCCAAAAAAAGGAAAAGAGACATAAAAACACATCAGACCTCAAACCCCAGATGAGCTTTGCTCAGCATCTTGTGCACAGAGCAACTTTAACTCATGTGACCAACAACCTCTACATCATGAACAAAACACAAACCAATGAACAATGTCCCAGATTTAGAGAAAACCCACCCCACAACAAAAAGAATAAATATTAAAGCAAGTGAGTTTTAAATTTTTTTGTGAAATAATTTAAAGAATAAACATCTAGTAGCGTAACAGAATGCCATTGTAAGGAACCATTCAAACATCATATCATTCTTTTCTCGATCATGGAATGGAATCAAAAGAATATTAGGCCTTTGTTCTCAGGGAGGTGTTTAACTACACAACAAACACACACATTTGCTACCAACTGGCTTCAGGCAGATCCAGATTAATTTCGCCTAGGGGCTCTGCTTTTATGTACACCCCTGTGAGAGAGACAGAAAACTCTAGCAACTTCCAGACACAGCTGTCAACTTTTCCCCTTTTTAAAGGGAAATTCACTTATTCCGGATAGGATTCCTCACAAGAAAAGGGAAAAGTTGACAGCTATGCTCCCAGAGCCTAGATGTATGTAGACAAGGAATGCCTGGGTGTGATACCTTTTCCCTCTCAGAGGTCCCTAAACAGTCAGTGTGTGCTCTTACTGCTTAAACTCTTGCGGCTGTTTGAAAATTAATAATAATATTAATAATAACAATAATAATATTAATTTATATGCCACCCATCTGACTGGGTTGCCCCAGCCACTCTGGGCAGCTTCCAGCAAATTAAAAGATCAAACACAGTAAACATCACACATTAAAACTTCCCTATACAGGGGAGTCTTCAGATGTCTTCTAAAAGTCAGATATTTGTTTATTTCCTTGAGATCTGATGAGAGGGGGTTCCACAGGGCAGGTGCCACTACCAAGAAGGCCCTCTGCCACCTGCTTTCTTCTACTTAGTATCTCATTCCCATGCCCTCCAGTTTTCCAGGACAGTCCTGGAATTACAAAAGACACCCCAGCTTCTGATTTGATCCTGGAATGTTCCTATTTCCCTTGTCAGTGGCCACCCCCCCACCACCTCTGGGAGGAGGATGAGCCGGCGCTTGTCCCAAGAGATGGTGATGGTGACAGATGTGGCGGTTAAGGAGCACCCCAATGTCTCTCCATGGCGGCCGCTCCCAGGCTCCTCCCTTGGGTAGCTCGTAGCAGCTGCTGGAACATGGGTGAGGAGGAGAGTCTCTCAACACTGAGAGATTGGGGTTGTGTGCAACAATATTTAGACAAACACAAACGTTTGTGTACGCCCCTCTCTCTTTTCCTTTCCAACCATCCTCCAGCTACAGTCTATGTATGCAGACAGAGACACACTCAACTGTTAACGAAAAACATGCAACAGAATGATTCCTTAGTACCAGTTCTTTGCAAGGGATTGGGGGTGTAAAAAAACTCTCTTGCTGTTATTTCTGATTTACTTTGAGGGTGCTTTCATGAGCAGTACAAAAGAGGCGCTAAAACAAGCTGAACGTTCTGTATGTACAAAGGTAAATGAAACAAGAGCTACGCAACAAGGCTGGTGATGCAAACCTCAGCATTCTTCCTTTGATTCAGTGAAGAAACTTGTCATCTTAAAAAGCTTTAATTAGACTTCACACTTTATTTGCAGACTGAAATCGCATCGTGAAATTGTTTCAAGCCTTGACAAAGGCTAAGTACCACACAATCTCCCTATTTAAGACAAATTAAACCATAAACCTTTGCTTGGGAGATGCTCTTCTAAGAAATGTGCAATTAAAGAATATTTTAAAAGAGAGTTTGAAGTAATAGGATTAAGCTTCATAGTGCTTGTGAACAATAACCTTCAGAAAACAGAATAATGAACAAAAGGAATGAAGATGTAGTTTCGGTGGGAAACAATGAAGCTGCGTTTACGAAGTGGTAAAGAGAACTAAAGCAGATATAAATGTTTTTTTTGTGTATAAGATAAGCTTGCAACAAGATATATGTTGGTAAGGAGATTAGTAAAATTTAAAGTCACCATGGCAAGCATACACACATATATCAGAAAACCCGACTGCAAGTAACAACTCAGTAGAAAAACTGTGCCAATGGCAAGCCCTTTAAATAACAAAACAAAGGCATTTGAAGAATTGCATGCACTGGGAGTTATGCAAGTTAATGATCACTAAGTACTAGAAAGAGAAGAGTATGAAGTGGAAAGGGATTTTGCAAAGGAAAACCGGATTCATGGGGGGGGGGCAGGAAATGGACAGGTGGGCAGTTAGTAGGCAAATCGTGTCCTCCCTCAAAGGGGGCACGTGTTGCGGTGCGACCTGGCAACCAAGCCCTGTGTTGTGGGTGGGAATGTTTGGACAGCCACAACACCCTATTGGTAGGTCCCTCGATGCTGGGTGCAATTTGACCAATGGAATGCTAGCTACGACTATCGAGGGACCTACATAAGCCCATGCACGTGTCCCTGAGCTTCCTCTTTGGGCCAGTGCATCGGAACACCCACCCACCTCTCCCTATATTTAGGGCTTGCACTTGACCTTGCTATGCCATCGTGTGTCGTCTGTCGTTGGGACAGGGGCACGGCAGGAATTTTCCCCACTTGGCTGATTGGCTGGTGCCATTTGGGTTTCGCCTGCCGCGTAGCAAATCGTCACAACTTGTAAGGTTGCGGATAGGCTCTGGTTCAGGTGATAGGGGTGGCAGAACGCTCTAGCCATCCCTATGCGAAGGATATTCCGTTAGAGGAATCCAGGGACTCATTGGTTTGGTCAACCCTGAAAGGGATTGTGCCTGTGCCAGAGTCCAAGAGACATCTGGGTGGTGGACTAGCTTGAACCGACTTCCCGCTGCCCCAGGTGTTCACCCCAGGCTGACCTATGCTGCTGCCCTGGGTCAGCGCTACCTGCCACGGTGCAGGGAGCTAGTCGAACCAGAGCCTATGCAACCACTCACTTTTCTGTAATCAATAAAGTTGTGGCCTAAATTCTGCCAAAAACCAAACCAAAAATCTGCGTCATGTGTGAGTTTATTTAGGGGGTGGTTAAAAGGTCTAAACACACAATTCATAGGACCATTCCACACCCTAAAAACTCAAAATTATCACATCTGTATCCCGTCTTTCCTGGAAGAAGAAGAAGAAGAAGAAGAAGAAGAAGAAGAAGAAGAAGAAGAAGAAGAAGGGGCATTGATGGGGTTTGCCCATTTTTACCTTGTAACAATTCTGTGAGAAGGGAGGCTTGGATGAGGGGCAGTGGCACGTCCAAGGCCACCTTGGTCTCCTAAGCCTACCCACCATATCAGGGGTAGCCAAGTCCGTACTACTGGACTACAACTCCCATAATTCCTGCCCACTGGCCACACTGGCTGGGGCTGATGGGAGTTGGGAGCCCAACAACTTCTGAAGGGCACCCCATTGGCTACTCCTGCACTCTATCACACTGGAGCAGAATAAAATTGGGTTCATCCAGAGCCAGCTAATTCCTAATGCTTTTTAATGAAGCATTTTAGGGACAACATTTTTAATTTTTTTTAAGGAAAATCCTTGGATGGATAAAATAAATGCACGGAAATATGCATTCTGGAGTTCAATATATTTGGCTAAGTTCCCTTTTAAAGAAAACAACAACACAAAAACCTAAATCTCATAACAACATCAAAGCACCAGTTTCTATAGTAACCCAAAAACAAATGCAGCTGTGGAATAAATGCAATGCTAGGCAGCATTTTTATTTTCATATTTGGAATGTTTACTGTCTCTTTAGAGCCTGGCAATAAAGTCTCTAAGCTTGGGAAAGACATTCCACTTAAATATGACATTACAACCCACTGTTTTATAATTCTTAGAAATACAAGAAGACGGATATATCTTGAATAACGTTCTTGCAAAAGCTGTACTCTAAAAGGGGAGCGAAATGAAAAGCAGCTAAATTTATTTCTGAAATCAAGTGCCAAAAATGGATATGGCTCAACGTCAATTCAGCCAGAGTTAAAAACATGGTTGAAAGCGCGTAGGGAAAAGTACCCAGACATTTGAAAAAGGGAGACCTGAGTTCAAATCTCTGCAAAAGGACCTCACTGGGAGAACTTGGGCCAGTCACACACGCTTCTTGCAGAAATAAAATGGGTTATGCTATTCTGAACATCTTGGAGAAAGAATCGGGTAAAAGGCTAAAAAATAACAGAATGGATTGCGTCAATTTTATCCCTAGTTGTTCAACATTTGAGGCCAGGCAGACGAATGTTTCCAGTGACACAAGTACTGAGATGGATGCAATGTCGCAAACAGTGCCAGATTTACGTATAAGCTAAACAGGCTATAGCTTAGGGCCCCACTCTCTTGGGGGCCCCAAAAAAATTAAAGGGAAAAAACCTGGATGTACATTTCCAAAATATAAGATAAAAAACAAATAAAATAAAACCTACATACAGTGTTTTGTGTTGTGTAGGCTCCTATGATGTAAGTAATGGGCCCTGCCTGCTAGCCTGCTCCCTAAAATATCACTGGTTTGATCATTTCTATATATAGGGTGCTTACATTCTGTGTGGACTTTGCATTCTGCATGGACTTTTCATCAATTACTTTGATAAAATACGTATTTTGTTATGTGCAAATGGCTTTAGATACCTATTAGGTCCATAAATTACCATATAGCATATATTCAACACAAAAAACAGCGACAATTTGTTGTTGACAAAGGACAGCTGGACATATAAAGGGCCCCATTACCTTCAGTAGCTTAGGGCCTCATCAAACCTAAATCCGGCCCTGGTTGCAAATCATGAAAACTCTCTCTGAGCTGTGATGCCTGTTTCTCAGCAGCTGATGTGGCTATTGCTGCATGATGAACACACCCTACCTCTACTTTAAATCAATGGGAAAAGCTGAGAGTGCCTGTTAACAAATTTAATTATTATATAGTTTTCCTCAATATTCAAAGAAAATGAAGAGTCGTTAAAAAATAAATATTGACTAAGAACTTCCTGGCACCATTCACATTTAAAACTTAGTCTAGGGCAAGGGTAGGCAAACTAAGGCCCGGGGGCTGGATTCGGCCCAATCGCCTTCTCAATGTGGCCCGCGGACGGTCCAGGAATCAGCGTGTTTTTACATGAGTAGAATGTGTCCTTTTATTTAAAATGCATCTCTGGGTTATTTGTGGGGCCTGCCTGGTGTTTTTACATGAGTAGAATGTGCTTTTATTTAAAATGCATCTCTGGGTTATTTGTGGGGCATAGGAATTCGTTCATATATTTTTTTTCAAAATATAGTCCGGCCCCCCACAAGGTCTGAGGGACAGTGGACCGGCCCCCTGCTGAAAAGGTTTGCTGACCCCTGGTCTAGGGCATGGTTTAATGTCAGTCTCAATGTGCATCAAAGCATTTAAAAGGTGTGTCATATATATCTCAAATTAGCAGCTTGGGCAGTGCATGGATGAAATAAGAATGCAGCCCTGTACCCCTGTCATGACCCCCTGTATGTTTACTAGGCTGCATTTTAATTTTAACATGCATATTTTCTCCTCTACAAGTGGAGTAAAGTAGAATAATATGATATTTTTTTTCTAGCTCAGGTTTGGTCCCTGGAAACACCAAAACATTGCACTGCACTTAACAGGAGCTCTGATTAAATTAAAGCTCTACATTTTCTCTTTCTCATACCATTGACTGAACTTTGTTTCTTGCACAGAAAGTTCCTTGGGTTTTTTTTGTTTATTGTTCACTAAGGAAGTTCTTGGTTCACACACACTGAATCCGGTAGCCCTTTGCTGCTTACTCAGATCTCTTTCCAGAAAAATAAAATAAAATTGATTGCTTTAGCATGGGATGTAGTTTGTATGGCCTGTATCTCTATTCCACAGAAGCAAAATCGAAGAAGAAAAGCAGAACAGGCTCAACAATGCCCACAAATTCCCCTAATAAGGAAACAATCCACTTCTTTTCAGGGGGATGAGAGCGCAAAGCCCACACACTTTGTCAAGAAAAGGGGTTCTCTCTCCCCTTTTTGGAAATCCAAATCTCTAATTAATATACATGCGAAGTGACATTTGGGCTGGGAAGCTTGATATGAGGGAACATAACTGACACAGCTAAAATGCAGTCAATATCATGTAAATTACCTTACAGGTGGAACAAATGTAAGCAGATTATTACATGCAAATTTTTTTTCCAAGGCAATCATTTAAATTTTCTAATATATTTGGGAAAAAGCTGTCTGCTATCAAAGCCTCCGAAATGCAGCTGCAAAAAATTAGGCAGAGATGTAGGCTCAATAGTGGGGTTGTGTTTTCCTTCAGAAAGCATTCACTTAGCTCTGCGTGGCACACTGGAGAATTGATTACACTTATAAACACAGTCATTGCCCCGTCCCGCGACTGCTTGTTGTGGGTATCAGATACTGCTTATCTAAGAAAAGATTAAGTGCCATACAATTTAGCATGTAATATATGAGGGATGAAGGAGCTATGAGCTCCTGTGCAAGCAGGGGCTTAGGGAGCCGCTTTGCCACCTGGGGCGACAAATGCAGGGGGGCACCCCCTGGGGGCAGGGCGCTGCTCCCTAGCGCACGCATGCCCTGACGTCACGGCGCATGCGCAGTCCACCCAAGATGGCGGGCGTGAGCATATGGCACCCCTTCCGTGCGGCGGCATGACAGGTTTTAAGGCTGCAGTGCGCAAACAGCAGCACAGACGCTGTGCTGCTATTCGCACGCTGCAGCCTTAAAAGTTGCCGCACTCCACGCAGAGTGGACATGAAGGTGCCTCAGTCCTCCAGCCTTAACTTCCTGTTTACCTGGACTGAGACAACTTCCTCTATGTAACTGGAGATGGGTGTGGTTTCACCTGGGGAGGTTTACACAAAACCACAGGAAGCAGACCCCATCTTTCTCTTTTGCATCGTCTTCTGAACAAGCTACATCTTAGGACAAGATGCTCTCTTGGCTTCCAGCCAAGAGAACACAAAGAGGCTTTCCTCCCTTATGGAGTTAGCTTCTACATGTAAATACATTTATCTAAACTAGCCTGCCTCTCTGAGCCTGTACTGTAACTCAGGATGACTGTAAGTAAACTCTTTTATATCTTATAAACAGTACTGTGTTGTGTCTTTACTTTTAAGAGGGAAGAAGGGGAATATACCAGGAATATATATTTCTTATAGAGGCTTTAGCAAGCCTATGCAACCGTCTCTGCTGTGTTTTAGAAAGGGAATGGAACTCTGCTAAGTTTGGAGCTTGTTAACACAAGCTGGGATGAGATATATAAAGTAATATATCATCATCCACACTCCTAAGCATTCCCACAAGTAAGGCACACGTACACAAGTTACACTACCTGTGAACAAGGTCTCTCTGAAGAGCTTCCCAGTAGATCTACCTAGAGCTGCCCAACTGATTTTTAATCCAGTCCTCCAAGATTGTATATAGTGGCTCGACATCCAGCTCTCTTCCCTGAGATCCCTTAACTAGTAACATTGGGGATATGGTCTCAAATCTCACGCTTAAAACAATGTGCTCTGCCACAGATCTACGGACGTACCACAAAAGATGATCTCTGGATTTCCTTTACTGGAACCAAGGGTATAAAAAGCAATTTATTCCAAAGTCAACCATGATCCAGATTATCCAGCATGGTCAAAGCCAGCCTTTCAAGATCTTATTCCTAGACACCCAACCGGAAATGTAAGGGATCAGTCCAATAGCCTTTCATGAATGCGTGCAAACTTTACAAAAGCAAGAGATACGTCTCGCTACCCCCACAACAGTTTATAGCATACCACGTCCCATAATATAACACAGACAGTTGCAGTTCAGGTGGTATCTATCAGTAACTTGCAAGACACTTTTGCTCAATTAATTTTGTTATGTAATGCTTTTAGGAAGACCCAGTGTCTCTGAGGTAGATCAGAAAGCAAAACACTGTTCTTTCTGGTTCACACATTGTCACTGCAAGGAAAAGAAATCTTCCACGAGGCGTCTGCTTTTTCTCCCCCCCCACACACCCCTGACACCCACACCACAAATTTGCACCTGCCCTTAGCTCTTTTTGTTATTGCTGGGTAAAAGAACTACATCAATGCACCATGTATGTTAATGGCATATTAAGTAATGAACTCTTTCATGTGTTTAAGCACTCCAAAATGAAATACAGTGGTACCTCGGGTTAAGAACTTAATTCATTCTGGAGATCCATTCTTAACCTGAAACTGTTCTTAACCTGAGGTACCACTTTAGCTAATGGGGCCTCCCGCTGCTGTCGCGTGATTTCTGTTCTCATCCTGAAGCAAAGTTCTTAGCCCGAGGTACTATTTATGGGTTAGCGGAATCTGTAACCTGAAGCGTCTGTTACAAGGTACCACTGTGTGAGAAAATATCAGAATGTGGGTTTCAAAGTTCTGAATTTTAGCTGAGTTTTATCCTGTGAAAGATGAACTGCTTTTACAGGACATTCCAACGATAGAAGAATGGCAAATGAAGATGTTGGACTATATGGAACTGGCCGAGATGACTGGACGAGTCCGTGAACAGAAGGAGGAGACGGTGGAGGAAGATTGGAGTAAATTTAAAGTATATTTTTAAAAAATATTGTAATATTTAAAAATTGGAAAGATTTTGGAAGTAAAAATAGCAAAAATAGCAAAAATAAAAAAATTATGGTAGTAAAAATAGAAGATGATAAAAAGGAGGTTAATTTTGAGGATTTTTAAAGTTTAATAATGAATTTGGAAAACTGCTGAAGATGTATCATAATGAAATTCAACAAAGAGGGATTTGAGGGATTTGAGGAAGTCAAGTAAACAAGTGAGGAAAGATGGGATTATAAATTTGTGTGTGTGTGTGTGTGTTGTAACGTGATATATCAATATTATCAATGTAAGTATGTTGTAATGGTTTTTTTTTATTTGTGGAAAATAAATATATATATATTTTTTTTAAAAAAAGATGAACTGCTTTTAATATACAACGTCTAAAGGTTTGCTTGGTTCCATTTTCACCTTACCTTCTATTGCTGATTGGAGAACTCGAGAATGGTCGTAAGCGATGACATTCGCGTATCTATTCTTTGGTTTATTTACTTCCAGGTTAGAGTGTTCCCATGTGAATTGCTGCCCTGGATCAATTGACTTAGAGAGAGAGAGAGAGAAGGGATAGTTATTATTAGCTGAAGAACTATTTTTATTTTGGAAGTACTTACCTTTTATAAAACGTTCACATGTATTGCATAGTTCAAACGACTTAACTGTTGGGTCTTATTCCACCGCTGTTTGTCATACTGGTACTTAGGGCCCATCTGGATGTCTGCTTGTCCTGCTGTTTTACCCTGGAGAAACCCTCAGAATCGGAATGCCGACTGGGTTTTTGGCGCATTGCTCTGAATCAATGTTCAAAGAGCAGGTTTCTCCGGGGGAAAGCGGAAAACTTGTGCTTAGAAAGCACAGGACGAGTGCAAGTGTGAGCAAGCCCTTATTGACAATCACATTTAACTGCTGGCCTTGAAAGATACTCTATCTGTTATTACACAAAACAAGAGAAAAACCTATTCTGTTGTTGTTGTGTGAGAGAGAGAGAAGTGAAGAGGTTATAATACTAAAACGGAGAAAGAATAACGGAAGGCTCAAGTAGATTTAGCTATGGCAACCAAGTAGATTTAGCTATGGGGATTTTCTCTATAGAATGCCTGTGCCCCTGTACGTTTGCAAGCGAGAAGAGACTCCCTTCAGCGCTGCCAGAAACCCCTTGTTCTGAGGGTAGGCTCTAAAGCATCTAACCCAAGATCCTCAATTAAAATTCCTGATGCTGCCAAGGTGAAGACGTTTCTGCAGCAACCTCATCCAAACAGCTGACTGGCTTGTACACGGTGCAGTTTAAGCATATGTAGAAAGCAGCTCATCCATACCAGCAACTGAGCTGTAGAACACACTTCCCTGAGGAGGCTGAGCATTGCTGGCTCTCAATGATCTAATCGGGGTGGACTGCGGTAATGCGGTAATAATAATAATATAATAATAATTTATTATTTGTACCCCGCCCATCTGGCTGGGTCTCCCCAGCCACTCTGGACGGCTTCCACCAAACATTAAAATACAATACCCTGAGCGAGGACAAAATCTGGTGCCCCTCTCCAAATATTTCTCATTTTCACCATAACTCTCACATATATATATATAGTTACAGGTGGGTAGCCGTGTTGGTCTGCCATAGTCAAAAAAATAAAATTCTTTCCAGTAGCACCTTAGAGACCAACTAGTTTGTTCCTGGTATGAGCTTTCGTGTGCATGCACACTTCTTCAGATATATTAGGAAAAAATAGTCCAGTAGCACCTTAGAGACCAACTAAGTTTGCTCTGGGTATAACCTTTCATGTGCATGCACATTTCTTCAGATACCAGATTTTGGTACAGTTGCTTTTTATGTATCTTTTCAGTAGGTACCCATATAAGTATAGTTACAGGTAGGTAGCCGTGTTGGTCTGCCATAGTCAAAACAAAAAAATAAAAAATTCCTTCCAGTAGCACCTTAGAGATCAACTAAGTTTGTTCTTGGTATGAGCCTTCTTAGTTGGTCTCTAAGGTGCTACTGGAAGGATTTTTTTATTTTATTTCATATAAATATAGCAGTGCTTTTTTTCTTAAAAAAAATGTTTAGGGGTACTCTCATTTTCCTACTCATATTGAAATACTGCCCCTCAATGAGGCCAAACTTAAGATTCACAAAATGTTTAGGGGTATGCATACCCCTGCGTACCCCCAGAAGAAAGCACTCAATATAGGTAATTATTATTATTATTATTATTATTATTATTATTAGCCCCCTCAGCTTTGTGCCTTGTGCAGGGGAACTGCCCGCACCCCCTTAAATCTGGTGCTGATCTAATTCAGGACAGCTTGCAAGCAATTTTGGAAGATCTGTTAAAATGGAAGAGCCATCATATTTTCCAAGGTCTTTGGGGTGACTTCTGGCACTAATTCAGGCCCATGTTCACTTTAAAGTGCAAATCACCCTGAAGATGCTTTGAAGAAGAGCAGGGGGTAATGCTATGCACAGCTTTAGTCCCCTTTCATTCTGCACATCCCCCCCCCCAATTCTGGTTATATTTTACGCTGTCTCTTGCTAAGATTCATATTAGTAAGACAGGACTCCATAGGAATGCAACGCAAGCAATACATGCCACTATACTAAACAGTGAAATGGCTGTTTACTCAAAAAGATTATTTTCCTTGTGAACACAAAGGCAGGAGCCCCCCGCCCTGGAGAGGAGAAAATGCTGTATATACTCCACACTTAATTGGGTGGATATCCAAGAGAATATCGAAGACAACAAACGGAGTTATTAGTTGGCTGATTTTTGAGGGATTGATTATGGGCGGCAGTAACACAGTGAGAATAAAGTAAAATAGTATAGTACAGTATAGTATAGAATATTGTGATTGTTTTACTCATCTGACTCAGTTATGTGTGGCCAATGTTATGAAGCAAAAGCTTACAATCTTATTTTTAACTAGCAATAAGAGGCCACCTTATGAGAAGAGAAGACTCTCTGGAAAAGACCCTGATGTTGGGAAAGATGGAGGGCACAAGGAGAAGGGGATGACAGAGGATGAGATGGTTGGACAGTGTTCTCGAATGACTAGCATGAGTTTGGCCAAACTGTGGAAGGCAGTGGAGGATAGGGGTGCCTGGCGTGCTCTGGTCCATGGGGTCACAAAGAGTCGGACACAACTGAACGACTGAACAACAACAAGAGGAAGAAAGTATAGAAAATGGCAGCCCTTCATGTTATCTGAAGCTTCAGTGATTTACCAAAATCAACAACAAAGTTCTGTTTCTCGTACTGAGCGAAGAGCGTCATTTTCAGCTGCTTGTAGTTTTTATGTACTGCTTCCACACCTGAGGACCTGCTTCCTTCAAACCTGGCAGTACAGCAATTGCTCCGTTTATTCTTTCCTGCATCTCCATGTTCTCCAGAAACAAATGAAGCATTCGGTTTTCTAGGGCTGGTTTTCCAGCCTACACTTTTCAATTAGCATAACCGCAGTTAAGACAAACGCTAGCATCTCAAGTCAGAAATCTTTCATAAAACGTCCTTCCTACACACGGGCGTTCCGTCTTTTTGTTTTTTTTACAAGATACTGCAGTCTACCGGTAGGTCCCTTCTGCCACATAATATGCTGGAGATAGGCTGCATTTAACACCTAGCTGATATTCACTGCAGATTAAAGTTAAGGTACAGCTGTACCTTAATAACAGCAGTTGCCTCTTGGCACACCACCAAAAAGATAAGCTGTAATTGAAGCAATTTAAAGCTCCCTGGGGTTCCATTGTGCACACAGAACGTGGTGGTGGTGGGGGCTTCCTCATTCTTATTAAAGCCAGAAAAAGCTCCATGTGTGGGCAAAAAGGTGTCCCCAGTGCTGCAAAGAACAGAAGGGCACCTTTTCATGTGTCGCTCCCAAAGGTGTGTAACAGAGCGGCTGCAAGCACACTAGAGTTATGATGCTGCAATTAATCTTACCTGTTATAACAAATAAAAATCATTAGTTGTTTGAATGCAAGGGGGAGCATGGGAATGGAGGATCACCGAGTTGGCTGTGTACATTGGCCATGATCAAATGAGACAGCTCAGTCTGAGTATAGAAAGCAGACCTTCCAACCAGAAGCCTTTTTTTTTTTTTTTACTAGGAATTACAGGTACTGACATACCAAAGGAGCAGAAAAGACTACAGTATTTACGTATGGAACAACGGCTGCCCGGATGTTATTAGCCCAGAGTTTGAAAGAAGACAAAGTCCCTAACAGAGAAGAATGGCAAACCAAGCTGATGGCCTATGCCAAGATGGCAAAGCTGACTGGAGAACTCAGAAACCAAGAGGACAAATACTTTATTAAAGAATGGGGAAAATTTATAAGTTACTTAGGGGACCACTGTAAGCAGATAGAAACAGGAGCAGGATTTTGACCCACTTGTAGTGTAAAAATTATTATGGACAATATGGTTTGATATAAAAATTGGAGTACGGATGAATATACAGTTGTAGATGTTTAAAATGATACCCCATGGGGGGGGGGAGAATGGGGGAAGTAGCGAGAATTGGAGAATCTCTTTATACATATATGTTTTTACTAGTTTGTGTTTATTTATACCGTGTATTTGTAAAACCAATAAAAATGATTTCATAAAGAAAGCAGGCCTTCCTTCCTTCCTTCACTTTTTTTTATTGTGATGCAATTAATCCATGTTTCCATCATTACAAAAAATAGATTCCTTTCCATCCTTGCATTTCCACACTTTGCATTCCAATAATTGACTAAATATATCAATCTTTCCACAATCTGCCTTTTCTCCTGTGAATCAGTATGGTCAATTTATTCATTTCGGCCAGTTTAAAGCTTGCTGGAATATCCACCGTGTTGCCCTTACTATCTTTTCAGCTATCATCAAGAACCAAATTAAAGATTTCAGATCTGTGGCCATACCCTCCTTATCAAATTTTTAAAAAGTGTCCACATTGGAAGAATTCTTAAATTGTTCCAAGTCATATCCACTATATACTGAGTAATATTTGTCTTCAAAATTAGGTAATTCACATCATAAGAGGTAATTCACATCATATCCCCCCTCACAATATGTAGGAATCTATATTTAATTATATATTTGAATTCAGTTGCCACTATTTTGTTCTGTGAACCGCCCGGAGACCTCCAGGTATAGGGTGGTATATAAAATCAATAAATAATAATATTTCTGTGAAATCTAGGGAAACAATCTAATCTTAGCTTGGTACTCTCAACCTCACCATACTTCATCAAAGACATGTCTGGAGAGAGAAATCTAATCTATATTTCCTAGGTCTGAATAGCCAGGCTGGAACAGAGAATAGAGTGATATTGGCAGAAACATTGTAGAAGTGTGAAAGACCAATAACTCATGAATAACAAGTCTGTGCTAACAGTTTTAATGAGTGCTCTAATGGTTTAATGGATGACACTTAAAGAGGATCCCTAGTAGATTCATTCTGACAGTTTGTCTGCCATAAAAAGATGAACTGGATTTCTTCACAATAAATGCATGTACTGTATAACTGTATAACATCAGGGACACAGGTGGCTCTGTGGGTTAAACCACAGAGCCTAGGGCTTGCCGATCAGAAGGTCGGCGGTTCAAATCCCCGCGACGGGGTGAGCTCCCATTGCTCGGTCCCTGCTCCTGCCCACCTAGCAGTTCGAAAGCACGAAGTGCAAGTAGATAAATAGGTACCACTCCGGTGGGAAGGTAAACAGCGTTTCCGTGCGCTGCTCTGGTTCGCCAGAAGCGGCTTAGTCATGCTGGCCACATGACCCGGAAGCTGTCTGCAGACAAACGCCGGCTCCCTCGGCTTACAGAGCGAGATGAGGGTCGCTATCCCAGAGTCGTCTGCAACTGGACCTAACAGTCAGGGGTCCCTTTACCTTTACTGTATAACATGATGAAACTTTTTTTTTTTAAAAAAAAGGTATGTGCAATGCAGCTGTAGTATCTGCATGCTCTCCTGACTAAGGTTTTGCATATTTTCACCCAAAATGTGAGTCTCTGTAGGAAGGAGGTCTGGATTTATGCTGGCTGCCATTTACCCGTGACATTCCATTCATGAGACAAATGGGTCAGTAGGCAATGGCACCAATGAATTGTCATGTAGTAGTTCACCTTGGAAGACTCTCTTGTCAAACCTGTGCATTAAAATAGGATCCTTTGTTCATAGGATCATAGAATTGTAGAACTGGAAGGGACCAGAGGGTCCTCTAATCCAACCCGCTGCAACGCAGGAATCTTTTGCCCAATGTGAGGCTCGAACCCACGACCATGAGATTAAGAGGCTCATGCTCCACTGACTGAGTTTATCCCAGCTGCCTAGAAACGACTGACCATACTAACCCAGGAAGGTGCCCACAGGTCTTAAAACTGCACATTCGAGAAGGAAGTCCAGCTAGCTGTGACAAATAAGTAATACTACATAATACAGGGAAAGAGGAAAAGTCCATAACTATTGTCCAAATAGGAAGTAAAATAAGCACTTTTCCAAAGCAGCAAGTCTCAGGATAAAGGAAAGCATCACTGCCATCCCAAGAAACTAGTGCTGTGAAACTTGTCCTCCACTTTCTTTCCCCTTTAATAGTTTTCAAAGAAAATTTATCTTGTCATTATCAGATACAGAATGGTTGGGGAGGAACCAAAAACTCTTCCCAGGTGAAATATAGAGCTTACAGTAAACAAGGAAAGGGTCTCATGTATCCCAAGAGTCTAATTGGGTTTTGTTTTTTTCAAAAGAACAGTACATGAAAAAATCAGTGACAGAAGTCTGCTTTACGAGTGTGAAAAATTCTGTGTAAAGCTGAAATCAACTTGGAGCAGAATTAAGAGTGGTATCAAAGAAAGTGCTTGTTCTAGCACATGAATTTTTACTTGCACCATAGAAACCCCCCTCTTTCTGCCCCACATTCTCTCCAAATCTGCTCCAGAAGTTGGGTCAACCCCTGGAGCAGATGGAGAGCGAGTGGAAATTCTGTTGTGCAACCAAAAGTCCTTCTCCTAGAGATAGTACTTTATTGGATGCTGCCCAAAGACCCTGTGGTCTGGTCCATGGGGTCACGAAGAGTCGGACACGACTAAACAACAACAACAAGCCCAAAGACCCTAAGCTAATATTTACTCCTAGACTCCAACTGACTTTGTACACAGGAATTTACAGGGTCTCCCCGCCCCCCAAAAAAGTGTGTGGGGAGACTTCTCCAATGACCTGGAAGTGGTAGCACAAAATAAAAAATGGAAATTGTGTATGTGTGTGTGTGTGTGTATGTGTGTGTGCATCTATATATACACACATAAGACAAAAATAAGACAGAATACAGAAGTATTAAGACTTTTCCCTGCCCTCTTTTGCAAGCTTCCTGGGGACAACAGGTAGTTTGGTAGTTTCACTTTCCCATTCATTTCCGTTGCGGCCCCCCCCCCAATAAATTAGACACTTTCAATTAACTGAAAGTTTTATTTTAAAAGCCAAAAATTGGACATGGGGGCAGGGAAGATGAAGCTCTACAAGACAACTGAGGGTTTGTCTTCATCTCTTCTTTTGTGACATCTTCACCCCCCCCCCCAAAAAAAATTGGATCTGCCAACTTTAGCAAATTAATTGTTAAGAGTTCAAACAAAAGACGGTCATGTTTTCAGACATGTAAGTGTTGAGGAGTAGGTGCAGCATGGAATGATCCAAGCTTGCTAAAAAAAAAATCCCAAAGCTTAGAAATATTTCAAACAGCTGCAGGGTTCTACAGTAACCCTGTTAATGCAAGAGGGCTATAAAGAAGGCAGGAGAGAAAAAGCAGCAAATACCATTCTGGCTGAAGTTGGGGCACACAACAAATAAGATTACTTTAAACTATTATGTGTTTAAAGTTACCGGATATTCATATACTGTATCTAAATTTTTAGCAAAATCATATGGCAAAGTCCATTTAGGACCGTGTGATTGGATTGCTTCCCATCACAGGGGAAAAATTAAGTATAATACACCACACAGGGAGAAACTAAGATATCAGTGATGATGGGCTAGGGTTTCTGTTCCCCCATTCAGAAAGTATTCCACATAGGCGAGCAATCAAATATACAACCCTTAGTCAACATCATAGTTTTCAAGGAAATCAGGTCCTCCCTTAAAGAGGGCACGCAATGTGGTGAGACCTGGCAACCAAGCCCTGTGTTGTGGGTGGGTTTGATTGACAGACACAACACCCAATCAGTAGGTCCCTTGATGCAGGGTTCAATCGGGCCAATGGGACGCAAGCTAAATGGATCAAGGGACCTATATATATCCATCCACGTGACCCTGAGCTTCCTTTTTTGGCATGTGCATCGGAACACCCGCCCACCTCTCCCTACTTTTAGGGCTTGTGTGCTTGACCTTGCTATGCAGTCATGTGTCATCTGTCATTGGGACAAGAGCACAGCAGGAATTTTCTTCACTTGGCTGATTGGCTGTTGCCATTTGGGTTTCGCCTGCCGCGTAGCAAACCATCACAACTTGTAAGGTTGTGGATAGGCACTAGTTCAGGGGATAGGGATGGGAGAACGCTCTAGCCATCCCTATGCGAAGGGTATTCCATTGAAGGAATCCAGGGACTCGATGGTTTGGTCAACCCCTGAGAGGGGTTATGCCCGTGCGTGAGTCCAGGGGGACATTTGGGTGGCGGAGAGAGCATGTCCCCGGCTTCCCGCTTCTCCAGGTGTTCATCCTTGGCTGGCCTATGCTGGAACCCTGGGTTAGTGCCACATGTGGAGCAGGAAGCTAGTTGAACCAGAGCCTATGCAACCAATCACTTGCTGTAATCAATAAAGTTGTGGCCTAAATTCCACCAAAAACCAAACCAAAAATTGAGTCTTGTCTGAATTTATTTGGGGTAAGGTTAAGCGGTCTTAACACGCCAAGACTGCAGCCAATAGCATTGGTGAAGTAGTAGCTCAGTAATAAGTCTCTCTGAAGTAAGCAATTTACTATGGAAAGAACAATAAAGTTAGCACCCTGGTAGATGTCAAAGCAAATGCATGATGTGGAACTAGAGAATTATTAACTACCTCTGAGAATGAAAAATTTGACCCTCTTTTACCAGTGTCAGGTTTTGCTTTGAGAGTTTCACATTTCAGATGAATCTATAATAAGATGCTATTTTGTTATTCAGGAAACTTGCCGATTGAATGAGATTTACATATTGCTTTAGCAAAACATGAATGCTAACTACCTGAACACTAATACATCATCACGGCCAAGTTGCCAGCAGAAATGCATTTTCCTTTCACTTTAGAAACCCGAACGTAAGAAAGTAAAAAAGCAGATCTTATTTCTTATTTATAAAATTTCTACACCACTTAATAAGCAGCTCTAAGCAGTGCAATAAAGGCAAACTAACATTCAATATTAAAAAAGAAAACTGGATGAAAGCAAGTTAAGAGCATTGCTGCACATGACAAACAAAACTGAGCAGTGTAAAAAACGAGAATTAAAAATTTAAGAATCAAGAGTCTTTAGCCTGGGCTCATGATTCTGCCCTCCTAGACAAACCATGAGCTGCAAGCCATAGGACAAACCTTGGTAACAGCTTTGTGATTAATCAGGAGAGTGCCAAACCATGACCCTGGGTTCGAACTACACGCTAAGCGAAATTGTGGCTTAACACAGGGCGGCACAGCAGGAAAATGACCTGCTTGCTCACGGTTCATACTGAGTCGTGTTCGTGCTAAGCTATGATGTGTGACCTAAGCCATTACCTTAGAGTAAAAAGCACTTTTTGGGGGGAGGGTGTGTGTGTTAGTACTTAAAAATGAAACCTCAACACACAATTCACTTTAGTAAATTATTAATGCCTCCCATCACAAATCCGATGATTCACTGGCAAAATCCAGGACATCGACCAGCGTTAGTTTGGGTAAAGAGGCAGAACGTGACTTCACCTTCGACAGTATTAAATGTTAATGAAAAGGGCTGCCTTTAATGTATAGCATTGATAAGAAGAACCATTAAAATGATGTACATTCCATTGTGCAAACTAAGCTAATGCACACATTTCCCCTTGTGCTGCTGCCTCTCTGGGCCAGATTGTACACTCACTCGCCCGTTATTTTCCCTGTGGGGAAATGGGCATATGCGAGGCATTGAAGGGGGACATAATTTCACGAATTACACCTCCTGCACAAGGAGGCCACGCACACAAATCACACCTCGCTTTATGTGCATCTCCAGTCATCCGCGCTGTGGAGATCTGGTGAGTGCATGAACTAGCCTCTCCCTCTCAGCTGTTAGCATATCTGTATATATACACGGAGCCATTTAACACCGAAACAAGACTTAAACACAGGGAACAGGACAGTCTATGAAGACCCGCAAGGGACCTGCCCTTTTACTACAGTATGGCCACATTTGCATAGCCTGTCATGCAAGCAAACTGACATTGACTTGAACTGACACGGAAATGCTATTATTAGTATTTGTTTTTAACGTTGTGCGATTGCAGCAGGTGCCCAACCTGAAAACAAAAGCCTACACTTTCACAATATTTTCTGCCCAGCTCAGATATCTTAAAGCACCCAGGCTGTTAGCTGTCAAACAACTAATAATTAAAATCATGAAACTAAAGGACTAGGAAGAAAATGCTCAAGCAGCAATTAGGAACGAAGCAGGTATTTGATTCAATACCAGTCATTGAGAAAATATGATTTGGTTTATATTTGGCACATAAACCAAATATCAGTATATTACAGTCATACCTCGGAAGTTGAATGGAATCTGTTCCGAAAGTCCGTTCGACTTCCAAAACATTTGGAAACCAAAGCACGGCTTCTGACTGGCTGCAGGAAGCCCCTGCAGCCAACCAGAAGCTGCGGAATCCCCATCGGACGTTCGGCTTCCAAAAGAACATTTGAAAACTGGAACACTCACTTCCGGTTTTCGATCGTTTGGGAGCTGGGACATTGACCCCCAAGGCATTTGGGAGCCGAGGTACAACTGTACTTAAAATTCTGTGTATATTCTAAGAGCGTATTTTAAAATGAACAAACCCTACTGTTTAACAGCTATCAAATTTGTATATTTGCACTGTTTCAAAATGCCCAGCGAAAGAAATTCAGAACAAACATAGGCAGATGAAGAATTTGCTCTGGTCGATCACATTAGAAAATAAAGGGACTGCTTCAGTTCAAGTTGCTTGAAACACTTTGGTTGGAATGTAGCAAGATTGGGCCCCTGAATCTCCTATCCATATCCCTGCTCTGAAAAGTATTCAGACCAAGCAACCATGATTTGTATCTGAGTCTTTCTCTTAGATATGTTGAGAACATATGATTCAAACTGCCAACCTCTCGATCAGCAAGCCTGAGAGTCTCAGTGGTTTAGACCACAGTGCTACCCGCGTCCCCAGTACACATTGGAGAGGTGGTGGGGATGTCTTCACTGAATGCAAATTACTTGTTTCCCTGCAATTCCCCTACCCCCCCCAAAAAAATCCAGTCTTTTTCGATAAGTTGCATGGCTTCAAAAACCAGCAGTAGGAGCACATGGGATGTAGAGAAAGCAGTAATGTGTATGCAGCTTTAGAAAGATGAGTCTCAGACAGAACTAACAGGGAATTCCTCCTGTGTTACAACTCAGCGGCAAGCCAGGAAATTAAACGAAATAAAGGAACAGATATTGAGGAAGGAACGAATGGAGAAGATAACCAACCATTCTATACCAGAAGCCAGGAGCACACTACTCACAAGTCGCTGCTCCCATCTGTGGGAGATTTCAGAATGAGGACACTACATCATTTTATGTACAACTTTTCTTGTTTTCTTGGGGTTTTTGTTTTAAATTATATTTTATTTGTAGAAAGGCACTCTATTTATGAATCAACCCACTAATCAGATAACATAGTGGACTGCATCTTAAGAACCATGCAACTCGTATCATACATCCAAGGGGCACTGCACACAAGATTGTGTTATGGCACAAGTGTCATTTGCAAGGAGAAATTAAAACATGTTTTTCTATGCTGGCCAGATGTTGCAACTGTGCCCACCACCAATTGTGCCCTTATATGATATTCTTTAGACCAGGGGTCAGCAAACTTTTTCAGCAGGGAGCCAGTCCACTGTCCCTCAGACCTTGTGGGGCCGGACTATATTTTGAAAAAAATATGAACAAATTCCTATGCCCCACAAATAACCCAGAGATGCATTTTAAATAGAAGGACACATTCTACTCATGTAAAAACAGGCTGATTCCCGGACTGCCTGCGGGCCGGATTGGGAAGGTGATTGGGACGCATCCGGCTCCTGGGCCTTAGTTTGGGCACCCTTGCTTTAGACACTACTGCTTGATCTCAACGAATTTGTTGGTGCCATCTGGATATAGGTAGAAACCAAGACAAAGTGATAATGACATTTTTAGGAACTTCTACTGTGCAGAAGGACAATTGTGAAGTTTCTGCAACTGACTATACGTGGGGCGGGGGGAGAATGTTTGTAAATGACAGAGGAAATGCTTGTGCGCACAGTTTATACAGCATGATCTTTGACTGTGAACACTGCATAATTACCTGCAATTGACAGAAAATCACTCCTGACTTGCGTTAAGTATGACTCTGAACCTTAATGTGCCCTTCAAGTCAACACATTTTAGTGAATGCTAGAAATTGTATTTTTCTCTTTGACAGTAATGAGATTATTTTTCAGATCAGGCTTAAGGCCTTCTCCAACACTGCGTCTTTAAATGATATGCAGTTCTGTCCTATAACAGGAAATGTTCAAATGCAATTTAAAACTCGCCTGCCTAAGATACTTATATATACTGGATATTTATAGTCTCCAGCAACTTCTATTTGTATAAAGGTCATACAAAACTGACTTTTTAAAGTAACATTTATTAAAGGTACTAGCAAATTCTGTTCGCCCCACAAATAAGCAATCCACTCTTTACTGTCAAATAAAATGTGATAGTATTAATTCACCTAAAGGTCTCTATACTATGTTATATTAGAAATGTCAGTGTCATTGGGAACACTTAATCTCAGAGTCATTTGTCTCTAACGCTTACACATGATGTGCAAGCTCTAAAAAAATGGGAGCTTAAACCGTAAAACTACCTGTACTTTATACTACTTTTGTGATTCAGGAGTTCAGATAATTTTGAATCAATTGCAGCACATTATTAAATAGTCAGGGGAGCCAACTGCACAAGACTTTCCATTCCATGTGTGTCAACTGTCATACATACCCCATTTTTTCCCTTACTGGTGCTTTTCATAGGTATGCTCTCAAACAGAACTATTTTACTCTAGATGTACAGTCAAACCTCAGATCCCGAATGCTTCCGTTTTGGAACGTTTCGGCTCCCAAACGTCGAAAACCTGGAAATAAATGCTCCCGTTTTAGAATGTTTTTTGGAAGTCGAACATCCGACGCGGCTTCCGCCTGGGTGCAGGAAGCAACTCCTCTGAAGCCGTGCCTTGGTTGTCGAACATTTCGGAAGCCGAACGGGCTTCCGGGATGGATTACGTTCGATAACCGAGGTTTGACTGTACTTATTTATTCATTGCAGCACTGTAAAATAATGAAAGTGCTTGTTGTTGTTCAGTCATTCAGTCGTGTCCAACTCTTCGTGACCCCATGGACCAGAGCACACCAGGCACGCCTATCTTCCACTGCCTCCCGCAGTTTGGCCAAACTCATGCCAGTCGCTTCGAGAACACTGTCCAACCATCTCATCCTCTGTCGTCCCCTTCTCCTTGTGCCCTCCATCTTTCCCAACATCAGGGTCTTTTCCAGGGAGTCTTCTCTTCTCATGAGGTGGCCAAAGTACTGGAGCCTCAACTTCAGGATCTGTCCTTCCAGTGAGCACTCAGGGCTGATTTCTTTAAGGATGGATAAGTTTGATCTTTTTGCAGTCCATGGGACTCTCAAGAGTCTCCTCCAGCACCATAATTCAAAAGCATCAATTCTTCGGCGATCAGCCTTCTTTATGGTCCAGCTCTCACTTCCATACATTCACTACTGGGAAAACCATAGCTTTAACTATACGGACCTTTGTTGGCAAGGTGATGTCTCTGCTTTTTAAGATGCTGTTTAGGTTTGAAAGTGCTTAGTGACACAAAAAGGCAGTATTAGATAATCTAAACAAGTTGCCACAGAGGATATTTCAAATTGTGAGCAACCCAAATGAAAATGCCTTATCTCCTGAATGAACCCACTGTACATATGATGATGGGGATACTCGGAAAAGGGCCTCAGAGGTGTAAATGCAGTGCTTAGATAAACTAATATTGATGTGGGCAGGGAAAGTAATTCTCAAGATTCTCTGATCCCAAAACTTTCAGGGCTGTACTTTGAAATGAGTGTGAAGTTTCTGAGCAGTCTTCAAATGTAGCCAAACAGAGAGTTTCCTATAGTAATCTAATCCGAAAGTTGTTGATGTTTAGTCGTTTAGTTATGTCCAACTCTTCATGACTCCATGGACCAGAGCATGCCAGGCACTCCTGAGTAACATGAGATGGCTATGTAGATAGTATTGAAATGAAGTATTTTACCTGCTGAAGTAACTTCCGGAGTAACTACTGTCACTT
>OFHU01004253.1:0-22644 GCA_900245905.1 Lacerta viridis | reverse complement strand
CCAGACTTTTAGAAGACATCTGAAGGCAGCCCTGTTTAGGGAAGCTTTTAATGTTTAATAGACTATTGCATTTTAATATTCTGTTGGAAGCCGCCCAGAGTGGCTGGGGAAACCCAGCCAGATGGGCAGGGTATAAATAAATTATTATTATTATTATTATTATTATTATTATTATTATTATTATTATTCAGCAGAAGCCAGGTTGATTAATTTCACAGAAATCCCTTCAGTTGCCTCCACATTTTGCACATTGCTAGAAGGCTAGAGACTTATTTCTTCACCTCTTCCTCCTCTTTCTTTTCAAAAATATAGCTCATGGTCTGGGATACGGTGCAGTCCAGCCCTGGTTCCCAGCAAGACTCATCCATGCCTGCTCAGGGAACCATTCTCCTTCTCCCCCACCCCCACCCGTCCTCCAAATTCAGTAACAGAACAATGTATTTGCTTTGTAGGATTTCCTAGAGCTTTTCATTCCGACTGACAAAACTTGGCAGAAGACCAAAGGGTTCCTTCCGATCTCTTAGAGGCTTCCTGAGAGCACAGATGGATGAGCGAGACTCAGCTGGCCCTGGAACAGGAAGAGGCCATGCCAGCCAAACAGGGAGCAGTGGGGGATTCTGGGAAAACCCAGTGCAGAAGATCCTGGGTGAGGAGGACACCCTCTGCTCAGAGGTGCAGAGCCAGCAGTTGAGGCAGTTCTGCTGCCAGGAGGCCAAAGGACCCCGAGAGGTTTGCAGCCGACTCTACCACTTTTGCCACCAGTGGCTGAAGCCAGAAAGGCACACGAAAGCTGAGATGCTGGACCTGGTGATCTTGGAGCAGTTCCTGGCTGTCCTTCCCCCGGAGATGGAGAGCTGGGTGAGGGAATGCGGAGCGGAGACCAGTTCCCAGGCGGTGGCCCTGGCCGAAGGTTTCCTCCTGAGTCAGGCAGAGGAGAGAAAGCAGGTGAGAGAGACTTTCCTCTGGGTACTCCCAAGGGGCTCCAAACAGAACAGAGAACATCCCATAATGGTCTACTGCTGGCCCATCCGTTTTCTGGGAAAGCATCCATGGAATGAGATATAACATTCTTAAAGCTTCTTTCTTTGTCATTCTCCTTCATATATTTATCACCATTCTCTGTTTTGAATCCTTGTTTCTTTTTCATGGAAAGGATCATTTTGCAGAAATGGACCTGGATTCCTGTGAGGCAGAGAGGCCTCCGTTGGACACCAGAGAGAGGCCACTGGGTAAGGAGGAAGGTGGTTTTTCTCCGTTTGGTCTCATTCTGTTGGTTTTCCAACTCATCTGAGGGTTCTTTTCATCTTGTTTTGGGGGGAGACAGTTGGGAACAAGGGTCCAGAGGAGGGGAGATGTATTTCTGCACAACAAACATATGAAATGGGCACAAACGTCCAAATGCTCTCAGCAGGTAAGGCTTTCTCAAAGGCCCATCTGTAGTTAGAGATGCCCTGTTTCACCTGTGAGAGAAGCAGAGAAGCACTCCTGGCATCCTGTTTACCTCTTTTCTCTTTTCTCTTGCAGGTGACAGAATGATGCCGACAAGACCTCCTGATCCGTCTTTTCATTGGGGCAGAAGGGAAGCAGTGGCTGTGGAACCAGATCAGGTCAGGGGAATCTGCCTTGTGGGGACAGAGGCCGAGGGCTGGAGCAATGTCATGGACTGGTTGGGCCCAGAGGAATGGTGGGAGGAAGCAGCCAGTGAACCAGGAAGGGACGATGGCCCAAGAAGTGGAGGTAGAAGAAGGATGGGCGGTTAGAGGAAGAGGGAGAATCCTGGAAAGAGGAGCTGTCAGAAGCTGAAGGTGTAACAGGGCTTAGTGAGCTGGAAGACTTGTGTGGCAGAATGCAGTGCAGAATCAGAGGCAGAAGAGGAAGGAGGTGAATGGGAGGAGGGAAGGTTCGAGAGGCTGAGGAGAGTCAGGATAAGGAGGAGACCACCATCTCCTTTTGCCAAAAGCCACCCTCCCTGTAATAATGGAAAAATGTATATATAAGAAACAAGGAAAGACTTAAGTTTGGAATAAGAGTACAAGAATAAGTAGAAACTTGACAAGTAAATGTTTACTATTCATCTTTTATTTTTAATTGTTCAAATTGGAGCAAGAAGAATTGATGTGCGATATATTGATATTTGAGTTAGAGAAGACATAAGAAGGAAGAAGGGAAGGGACCCAAATCCTTAAGTGTAAACGAAAAGAGTGATTTAACTTTTTGGTTTTTTTAAGCGCGGGATATATTTGTTTTTACATTATTTTTTATTATTTCAATTGAATCTCTGCTAGATCATCCAAGACAGATGTCCATCCAAAATAGGCTTATTTTATTTCTAGATTGATCACTGAATGCTAAAATTGGGTTCTAAGCAGGGGAGAAATGAGAACAAATAGTGCCTGGATTCACCTAACAAGCTCCACCCGCTGCAAAATGGGGCCTGCCCTCCATTCCTCCCCCTCTCCATGCCCTCATGAACCCCCTCAATTTGACTCTAGGGCATTGGGAGGGAACTACCCAGAACAGATCACGAAGCGAGGAGAAAGTAGATCCTTCCATCAGGCATACTGGAATGCTGGCGTAGGCAGAATGACTTGGAAAACACAAGGTGGAGTACCACCTAGAAGAAGAAGAAGAAGAGTTTGGATTTTATATCCCGCTTTATTTTCACTACCCGAAGGAGTCTCAAAGCGGCTAACATTCTCCTTTCCCTTCCTCCCCCACAACAAACACTCTGTGAGGTGAGTGGGGCTGAGAGACTTCAGAGAAGTGTGACTAGCCCAAGGTCACCCAGCAGCTGCATGTGGAGGAGCGGAGACGCGAACCCGGTTCCCCAGATTACGAGTCTACCGCTCTTAACCACTACACCACACTGCCTCTACTTGCACCCATAATTAAAACGCAGAATAAAATAAGCACCCAAAATTCAAATGTGCAGCAAAGCAATCCTATTGAAACAACACCACAATTTACAGAAAAAACAACAACAAAGCATTGTGTAGCAGACCATATTGATGCTGTCTCAGAGGAGGATATTTCCCTTTTTCTTTTAGGGTCCAGTGTGCTTTGAAGATGTCGCTGTTCGTTTCACGGATGAGGAGTGGGCCTTGCTGGATCCTGACCAGAGAGCTCTGCATAAGGACGTCATGGAGGAGAATCGTGGGATCGTGGCCTCTCTTGGTAAGGCTCCCTGTGGGATCGTCATATCTGCCTGGAAATTGAAAAAATAACTCTATGTGACCAACCTCATATATTTTCACAGAGTTCAACAGTGGCCCCTATAACACCTGGGAACCTAACACCTCCACAATAAACAGTAAATTACAGTTTTTTCTTTGAACATTCTTCCTCAAATTCTTCCTTTTACGATTGGGCTGGTCTCAACTGCCCAGGCCATCTTAAATGTCAGCTTCAGAATTGTTAGGAAAGATAAGTAGCTTCAGGTTTTCTGTTTTTGTTTTTGCTCCTGTCAGTCTTGGGTTGACCAAAGAGACGACTGACATTGGAGATGGAGGGGATGCCATGACTGGGCCAAACAAAATCCATCCCAGAGAAGAGCCAGGCTTATTGAATCTCAGGTAGTGGTAGCAGTGATGATGATGATGAGGATGATGATGATGATGATAGTAATAAGGTGGTACCTCGGTTTACAAACTTCTTTTCCAAAACAGGACTGTTCTTAAATCGAGGTACCACTGTAGTAGTAATTATAATTTTTATTTATACTCTGCCCATCTGGCTGGGTTACCCCTGCCACTCTGGATGGCTTCCAACACATATATAAACATGAAACAAAAATAATAATAATCTGATCCCATATAAAAAGAACATTAACTTTAAAATGAACAACTTATACTAGTGGCCAAAATGGGGGAAACCTTTTGTGAAAAGTGTATTTCTGAGGTTTGATGGGTCATAACACCACTTTTGTGTGGAGTAATACCATAAAATTATATATCAATGGAAAGATAATTTAATGAAGAAGGTAATGCAATAACTTTTATGAAGAAGTATTTATTAGAACAGCGGTCATAAAGAAAAAAATGTGAAACCTTTGGTAACCATTGGTAAGCTTTAGCTTTAATTGTGGCCTTGCAACGCCTTCCCGTGAAGTGAACCAAGTTTTTAGTTCTGCAGCTGTAATAACATGAAACCAAGACTGAATTATTGCCTTTGTTAATTGGACTTTATTGCTGGGTTGCTTCTGACTAACAAGTTTATTTAGTTGGGTCCATAGACTTCTGAATGGGTTAAAGTTTGGGCTATTCCCAGGACGTTTCAGCAGTGGAATAGGAATATCTTGAAAGCACCTTTTGAACACAACAGCAACATGACATGGAGCTGAATCCTGTTGAAATAGACAATAAATAAATAAATAAATAAATCTACACACATATATATAAATGCTTCAGTATCTGGGAAAAGATCACCCGCGGAACGTTTCAGTTTGGGCCCAAGTATTTCATTTATGTATTTTGGGGCATTTACATTCCCATTAATGATGCAAATTCTGCCCACACCTTTTGCTACCACACAACCCCAGATCATCACACTATCTGGGTGTTTCATGGTTGGTATAATGCAAGTAGGATGTAAATCTTCTCTGATTCTTCTCCTGGCTTATATCGTACCATCACTACCAAGCAAGGAGATTTGGGTCTCATCGCTCCAAATAACACTGTCCCATTGTTTCGCTGTCCAGTAAACACAGGTTCAATCTTTTCAACCTTTGCTTGAGAGATAACAATGGCTTTTTCCTTAGAATTTTAGCCTTTAGACCAGTCCTTGCACTCAACGTCACATTACATTTCGCCATGTCATCTTGTATACACCTGGATCATTTTCTTCTGCCATGTAGGGACAGTCTCTCCATTCTTCGAGAGGTGCACTTTCCTTTGTGCACATTTTCCTGCCTTTACCAGTCTGCTTTTGTAGTGACTGAGTCTCCTTATACCTCTTCAAAAATATAGAAATGCCAGCTTTGGTTAAGTTTCCCCCAATCTTTCATCTAATGAAATTTCTTCATAACTGTAGCCTTGTTCACGTAATACAGTAGTATTATTTTACATTGCATTCTGGGTGACCAGTCAACTCTTTGTGCCATTTCTATAATTTTATTATGTTTTACAACCTCACAAAATGTAATAACACAAAACACCAACCAACTTGATAGCCATCACATAACACACTGACAAAAGTCAAGCTAAGCAAGTTGTGCTTCCTTTTTCTGGTTATTTCGCTATAACGTTTGATAGAATATGGATGTCAGGGAACTGTCCGCGTCCCTGTCTCCAACACTGCACAGGATGGTGGAAGGGCTCTCAGGATGCTACAAATACCCAACCCTGCACCATTTGAGCAGTAGCACCTCATCTAGCGGAAGCGGTATCTATGCCTCCAGTGGGCAAGGGGAGGCAGCGCAGGGTGGTGGGGAGCCAGGCTCTGGAGAGGTCAAAGAGACCTCACGCGCCACTGGTGCTGAGGGAGGCGCGCCTCTTCCGTCTCCCCACTTGCGCATAGGGGTTAGACGCTGGAATAGTAGGAGGCGGTTCCGTATCCCGCGGCTCTTATGTTGGGGTAAGAACCGGAAGGGGCCATTCCCGGATTCTGCGGAAGGATGAAGCGGTCATGAACTTTTTAGCTCTTCACTATAAATAGTTTGCACCAATAAAACTGTTAACAGAAACGGCGGAGGTTCGACTTGTTACTCATGAGCCACTGATTGAGAACCTTACAACAAGTTATTGAACAAATGTTGTTGATTGGCATTCTTGATTAAATTATCTTTCCGTTGATATATAATTTTATGATATTACTCCAAAAGAAGTGGTGTTATGAGCCAAACCTCTGAAATACACATTTTCCCAAAAAGGCTTCCACAATTTTGACCACTACTGTATATCAAACGAAGCAACATTTAACAACTCATCAGAATCTAATAATAAATATGTTGGTAAATGACGAACAACACAGGTAATGAGCACAAACACAACTCCCTTCACTTCTCCATTTGTTCCTGAGGCTCTAATCCTTTTTTGTTTTCATTGCAGATTGTGATGAATTGGAAATCGAGAAAAAGGATGACCATGATAAAATTTCCAGAGAGGAGAAGCCATGTAAAAATTTGGAGTGTGGAGAAAGCGGCAGTCAGAGCTCCCATTCCTCTTCCCATCTACAAAATCTCATTGCAAAGAAACTCTATCAGTGCATGGAATGTGGAAAGAGCTTCAGTCAGAGCTCCCATCTCACTTCCCATCAAAGAATTCATACAGGGGAGAAACCATATCAGTGCATGGAATGTGGAAAGAGCTTCAGTCAGAGCTCCCATCTCACTTCCCATCAAAGAATTCATACAGGGGAGAAACCATATCAGTGCTGGAATGTGGAAAGAGCTTCAGTCAGAGCTCCCATCTCACTTCCCATCAAAGAATTCATACAGGGGAGAAACCCTATCAATGTGTGGAATGTGGAAAGAGCTTCAGTTACAGCCACAATCTCACTTCCCATCAGAGAATTCATACAGAAAGGAGAAACCCTATCAGTGCATGGAATGTGGAAAGAGCTTCAGTCACAGCCACAGCCTCACTTCCCATCAAAGAATTCATACAGGGGAGAAACCCTATCAGTGTGTGAATGTGGAAAGAGCTTCAGTCAGAGCTCCCATCTCACTTCCCATCAAAGAATTCATACAGGGGAGAAGCCATTTCAGTGCATGGAATGTGGAAAGAGCTTCAGTCAGAGCTCCCATCTCACTTCCCATCAAAGAATTCATACAGGGGCAAAACCCTATCAATGTGTGGAATGTGGAAAGGGCTTCAGTCACAGCCACAGCCTCACTTCCCATCAAAGAATTCATACAGGAGAGAAACCCTACAAGTGCTTGGAATGTGGAAAGAGCTTCACTACTAGATCCTCTCTCACTTCCCATCAAAGAATTCATACAGAAAGGAAACCCTATCAGTGCATGGAATGTGGAAAGAGCTTCAGTCACAGCCACAGCCTCACTTCCCATCAAAGAATTCATACAGGAGAGAAACCCTACAAGTGCTTGGAATGTGGAAAGAACTTCAGTCAGAGCTCCCATCTCACTTCCCATCAAAGAATTCATACAGGGGCAAAACCCTATCAATGTGTGGAATGTGGAAAGGGCTTCAGTCACAGCCAGAGCCTCACTTCCCATCAAAGAATTCATACAGGAGAGAAACCCTACAAGTGCTTGGAATGTGGAAAGAGCTTCACTACTAGATCCTCTCTCACTTCCCATCAAAGAATTCATACAGAAAGGAAACCCTATCAGTGCATGGAATGTGGAAAGAGCTTCAGTCACAGCCACAGCCTCACTTCCCATCAAAGAATTCATACAGGAGAGAAACCCTACAAGTGCTTGGAATGTGGAAAGAACTTCAGTCAGAGCTCCCATCTCACTTCCCATCAAAGAATTCATACAGGGGCAAAACCCTATCAATGTGTGGAATGTGGAAAGGGCTTCAGTCACAGCCACAGCCTCACTTCCCATCGAAGAATTCATACAGGAGAGAAACCCTATCAGTGTGTCGAATGTGGAAAGAGTTTCAGTGACAGACGAAATCTCACTATGCATGAGAGAATTCATACAGGGGAGAAACCATATCAGTGTGTGGAATGCGGAAAGAGCTTCAGTCAGCGCTCCCATCTCAATTGCCATCAAAGAATTCATACAGGGGTCAAACCCTATCAGTGCTTTGAATGTGGAAAGAGCTTCACTGATAGCTCCTTTCTCACTTCCCAATCAAAGAATTCATACAGGGGAGAAACCCTATCAATGCTTTGAGTGTGGAAAAAGCTTCAGTCAGAGCTCCTCTCTCAGTTCCCATCAAAGAATTCATACAGGTGAGAAACCCTATCAGTGCTTGGAATGTGGAAAGAGCTTCAGTTACAGCCGCAATCTCACTTCCCATCAGAGAATTCATACAGAAAGGAAACCCTATCAGTGTGTGGAATGTGGAAAGAGCTTCAGTCGCAGCCAGAGTCTCACTTCCCATAAAAGAATTCATACAGGGGAGAAACCCTATAAGTGTGTCGAATGTGGAAGGAGCTTCAGTCAGAGCTCCCATCTCACTTCCCATCAAAAAATTCATACAGGGGCAAAACCCTATCAATGTGTGGAATGTGGAAAGGGCTTCAGTCACAGCCACAGCCTCACTTCCCATCAAAGAATTCATACAGGAGCAAAACCCTATCTGTGTTTTGAATGTGGAAAGAGCTTCAGTAGGAAGGACAGTCTCACTTCCCATCAAAGAATTCATACAGGGGAGAAACCCTACCAGTGCTTGGAATGTGGAAAGAGCTTCAGTTACAGCCACAATCTCACTTCCCATCAGAAAATTCATACAGAAAGGAAACCCTATCAGTGTGTGGAATGTGGAAAGAGCTTCAGTCACAGCCAGAGTCTCACTTCCCATAAAAGAATTCATACAGGGGAGAAACCCTATAAGTGTGTCGAATGTGGAAGGAGCTTCAGTCAGAGCTCCCATCTCACTTCCCATCAAAAAATTCATACAGGGGCAAAACCCTATCAATGTGTGGAATGTGGAAAGGGCTTCAGTCACAGCCACAGCCTCACTTCCCATCAAAGAATTCATACAGGAGCAAAACCCTATCCGTGTTTTGAATGTGGAAAGAGCTTCACTGCTAGCTCCTCTCTCACTTCCCATCAAAAAATTCATACAGGGGAGCAACCCTATAAGTGCTTGGAATGTGGAAAGAGCTTCAGTCGGAGCTCCTCTTTCACTTCCCATCAAAGAATTCATATAGGGGAGAAACCCTATAAGTGCTTGGAATGTGGAAAGAGCTTCAGTGAGAGTTCCAAACTCAATTCTCATAAAAGAATCCATAGAAAGGTCAGAAAAACCATTATACAGCTTTAGGAGCCAGGCAAATCCACACTTTTTAAACCAGACCTTTGTTTGATTGACATCTATTTTTTATTTTTTTTAAATATTTTTATTGCATAGTTTTAGTTAACAAAATGAAAATACACGATTACAATCATTGGTCAATACATTTACAAAAAGCCAAATAAACGTTACCACATACAGTAACGTTTTGATTGTTTGTATTTTAATTTCACAATTCTACCTGTATTACCAAAATCAATGTACCAACTTGTTCAAAAGGAGAAGAGAGAGAGAGAAAGAAGAAAGAAAAAAAGAAAAGCGGAAAAAATAAAAACTCAAAATCTAAACTATAATACTACCTCCTCCATCCTGACAACTCAGTAAAGCATTCTATACATGCTCTCTAGTACATTCTTAAACAAACAAACAAAAATCTCCACATTCTTTCATCCATCTTATTCCCGTTACTTTCATTCCTCAAATGCTGGCATGGAAATAAAGCTTTTGGTGCTTTTTAACATATATCTCCTGTAGTGCTCCCATTTCCCAATAAATTTTTGCTTTGATTTCCCTCTTAGATTGTTTGTGAGAAGGGCTATTTCAGCAAATTCTTGTAATTTACCTTGCCACTCAGAGATTTTTGGAACTTCCTGATCCTTCCACCCTCTTGCCACTACAATTCTGGCCGCTGCTGGACATTTGGACGTACAGACGGTTCAACGTTTGAGACAGTAGTTGGTGGCTGCGTGCTTGGCTGCTTGGCTGCTGAGATGTGCTCACTGTTTGCTGCACTTCAGAGCTGAAGCTGTTTCTACAAGCTGTTTGATTTACAAAGGTATGCCGCTTGCTGCCAAAAGATAGCAGAGACACTTTTCCATTTTGCTTGATTAAGTGCACTTGTTAAAGGGGAGATAGAAGTTTGCTGAGAGTCCAGGCTTATTTTATGTTGCATGAAGGGAAGTGTTTGCTGTTAATTAAACGCAGACATGGCTTCTGCACAAAGCAGCCAAATGGCTCTGTCTTTCCTTGTCTTCACGCCAGAGACGTACCCTGTTTGGCAAGCTAAAATGAATGCGCTTTTACAGAGGGAGAAGCTTTATCACACTATAGAAAATGACCCCCCCCCTCAGAGAATGATGTAGAATGGCCTGGGTGGCATGAAGCTGACTTGAGGGCTAGGGGGATGATTGTTTTGAGTGTTGCTGACCATTTGTTGGTTAATTTCGAAGACCAGGGAACTGCATGTGCTGTTTGGAATAAACTTCGAGATTTACATCTCAGGTAAGGAGCAGGGTCAAGTGTCCTGTACTTTTAAAAACTGTGTAGAATGGAGCTGCCGAAAAATGCTGATTTACCCAGTCATTTATCTCAGATGAAACGCCTCAGACAAGATCGTGCCCAGAGAGATTTGACTATTTCTGAAGCTGTTTTTTCCATGCTGATAATTAATAGCCTAGATGAGTCGTATGATGCAATTGCTTCTCAGCTTTCAGTGTTGCCTAATGATAGATTAACACCAGACCATGTGTCTGCTGCACTTTTGAATGAGTGGGACCGCAGGCAAACTGTTAAAGATAGCCGGGGCAAAGCTGATGAAAATGTGTTTAAGCATTCAGCAAGGGAAAGTGAAACTGCTGCCAAAGCTTTGAAGACATGGCGTTGTTACAACTGCGGAGAAGCAGACCATTATAGAGACCAGTATCGGAAGACTTCAAAGAAAAGGAGCAACTTCAAAGGCAAAGATAAAGGCGGAGGAGGCCCAGAGCCACGAGGAAGTAAATCTCAGGGATCGCATGCATCGAAAGGTTTGATCTCTCGCTGTTCTGATGAGCTCACGCATTCAGTTTTTGTTGTGGAGCTATGAGGCACATGACCAACAACAAGAACATCTTTATTCATCTTGAAGAACAGCAGGGGGCGATACATCAGGCCGACGGAATGACAATTAGAAGTTATGCTCAGGGAACTATTTCTCTGCAGAATCTTAATGCAACTGTTAAAAATGTTATGTATGCTCCTCATTTGCAAGGTAATTTGTTGAGTGTTTCCCAGCTTACATCTCAAGGTCTCAAGCTGGTATTCACAAAGTCTTGAGATTTTTCAAGACAATAAGCTCATTCTTTATGCTAAATGCAAAGATGGTTTATATGATTATCACTGATTATTTGGGCATCTTAATTTCCAGGCTGTGGCAAAAATGCAAAATATAGTTGAGGGCATGAAGGTTCAAAAGTGTCCTTATCATATGAATTGTGTCTCTTGTGCAGAGAACAAAATCAAACAAAGGTGAGAAATCAGGGAGAGAGGTACTAAAACGTGGTACATGCTGACCTGGTGGGACCTCTAGCACCCTCTAGAGGAAACTCACACTACTTCTTGGTTCTGATTGACACATATTCTAGATATGTTTGGGTTTATGTGCTACACAAGAAGTCTGAAGCCTTTTCAAGGTTTCTTTTTTTTTAAATATATCTCTTTATTGTTTAAAATCATAGCAGATAACACATCATCGAACATTAACACACATGATTACATACATACATGATTACATTCATACATGGTTACATACATACATTACATTCATATCTTCAAACATCTTATATAAACACATTTATTCTTACCTATCTTGCACTACTTCATTCCCTCCAGACTTTCTGATTCATCTGTCCTCTCAATTTGCCCGTTATTTTAGCTAGTTGTAAATATTCAATCATTAGGTTTTGCCAATCGGCTATGGATGGTGTTTCCTTACTTTTCCAATTTCTGGCCACTAGCATTCTCGCGGCTGTGGTGCCATACATACATAATATTCTCTTCTCTTTTTTAATCTCCTCCGGCAAAATACTTATCAGGAATATTTCTGGTCTTTTTTTGAAATTAATTTTTGTCAATTTTTTCAATTCTTCATAGATCAGGTTCCAATAGTTGTTTAATTTTGAACACGCCCACCACATATGTTTGTATGACCCAATTTCATTTTCGCACCTCCAACACAATGGGGATCCATTCTTATACATTTTCGTTATTTTTTCTGGGGTGAGATGCCACCTATACATCATTTTCAGTATATTTTCCTTTAGATTATAACAAGCTGTAAACTTTAAGTCCTCCCACCACAATCTTTCCCATTGTTCCATTAATATATTATACCCAAAGTCTTGTGCCCACCTCACCATTACAGATTTTACCTCCTCTTCTTTCAAATCCCATTCTAACAAGATATTATAGATCAACGAGATATGCTTCCCCTTGCTTTGGAGTACTTCTTTCTCAAATCTGGATTTTTCTTTTGCCAAACCATTTCTTTTATCTATTGTAAATCTTTGGTAAATTTGAAAGTATTGCAGCCAATCATTTAGGTGTTCCTTTATTTCTTCATATTTTTTCAGATAGAACTCATTTTCTTTTTCTTCTAGTAACATTCGATATGTGGCCCTTCCTCCCTCCATATTTGTTTTTTTGATTGTTATTACCTCTATAGGTGATGTCCAGAGTGGGATTTTTGGTTCTAAAATTCCCTTGTATTTTGTCCAAACTAAATATAGTGATTTCCGTACCAAGTGGTTCAGAAAGCCTTTGTGGACCTTCACCTTTTCATATAGAAGGTAGGAGTGCCAGCCATATCTATTTTCAGCACCCTCCAAATCCAATAGCTCGTAGTCTTTTAATTGTATCCAATCCCTTATCCAATTTAGTGCTGCAGCCGCGTGGTATAGTTCTAGATTAGGCATGGCAAATCCTCCCCTTTCTTTCCTGTCAGTCAGTAGTTCAAACTTTATTCTCGGTCTTTTTCCATTCCATACAAATTTCGCTAGATCTTTCTTCCATTCTTTAAAGACTCTCATACCCCCTAGTATCGGTATTGCCTGGAATAGAAATAACATTTTGGGGAGGATGTTCATCTTAACTACCGATATTCTTCCCCATAGTGAAAGATTTAGTTGAGGGCATGAAGGTTCAAAAGTGTCCTTATCATATGAAGTGTGTCTCTTGTGCAGAGAACAAAATCAAACAAAGGTGAGAAATCAGGGAGAGAGGTACTAAAACGTGGTACATGCTGACCTGGTGGGACCTCTAGCACCCTCTAGAGGAAACTCACACTACTTCTTGGTTCTGATTGACACATATTCTAGATATGTTTGGGTTTATGTGCTACAGAAGAAGTCTGAAGCCTTTTCAAGGTTTCAACAGTTTTGTGCATGGCTTAAAAATGTGCACGATGAACATATACGTAGCTTTTTCACTGATAGAGGAGGAGAGTTTTGTTCAGAAGAGTTTGAAAGTTAGCTTGCTGGGCAGGGCATTGAGCACCTCACTACCACGCCCAGATCTCCTTGGCAAAATGGTTTATGTGAGAGAATAAACCAAACCCTGCAACAAGGGATTAAACTCTGTTGCATGACTCAGGCTTACCCAATCCTTTCTGGGAGAAGCACTGTTGTGTTTTACATATGTCTACAACCGCAGATATCAATCAGCCATCGGGTGCACTGTACAAAATGCTATTTCAGAGACAACCATTTGTGAAGCATTTGAAAATTTTTGATTCAGAAGTGTGGGTACATACCATGAAAATTGACAAATTGAGCAAACGTGGTCAACGTATCTTTCTGGGGTATGAGAAAGGTTCATATCATGTGCTGATGACAGAAACGAAAACAATTAGATTGACCAGGAGTATGGACTGTAATCCTAAGTGGGATACAGTTGGTATTTTCCAGTGTTACCCACTATCTGATTATGAGAATGCAAAACCTAAACCAGAAAAGAAAGAGGCAGAGTCTGCAGAGCCTGTCACTATTGATGAATCTAGTGGTGGTGGTGGTGATGGTGAAGAGTCTTACTCTGACTCAGACTTTCACAGTGCTAAAGCCCCAGGTAGAAATGAGTCAGAGGCTGATGCAGATGTACAACCTTTGTTTACTGTGGGCCAACATTCTCCTAAGGAGAAAATTGACCCAGAGGATCTGAGAATTTTGCACAAAGAGCTACCAAAGGAATACCGCCAAAGCATTTCCCCAAAGAATTTGCCAAAGCTGTCACTACCAGTAGTTCAGACTCAGTGTTTGAACCAACTTGTTACAAAGAGGTTCAAAACATGTCAGCTAAAGATGCAGAGCCTTGGCTTAATGCCATGAAGTCTGAGTTGAATTCCTTGAAACAAAATGAAACTTGGGAATTGGTTCCAGAAGAACCAGGTATGAAATTTGTAGACAGTCGGTGGATATTTAAGATAAAAACTGACCAGCATGGTAAAGTTGTCAGACATAAAGCTAGATTAGTAGCACGTGGTTTTTTTCAGGTTCCTGACCAAGATTAACATGAGATGTACTCACCAACAGTCAAATTTGAAAGCACCAGACTGTTGATGAAACTTGCCACTGAAGAAGGCATGACTATTTCTCACCATGACGTGAATACCACATTTTTATACAGTGTTCTTGACAAGAACATTTACATGCTAAAACCAGATGGTGTACAAATCAAAAAGAGAATGGTGTGCAAGTGAAAAAAGTATATGGTCTGAAACAAAGTGCTCGTTGCTGGCACACTAAACTGACTGATGTACTATTTTACTTAGGTTTCCAGCAAGGAAAAGCAGATTCTTGTGTATTTGTGAAAGAGTGCAATCAACAGAAACTGTATTGTGTGTGTTACATTGATGATATTTTATTTTTCTGGAAGGATGTAAACATCTACAAAAACACCCTTGCAAAATTGCAAAAACATTTCAACATGAAAGATTTAGGAGAAGTCAGTAACTATCTATCTCTGGAAGTTGAGAGAAATGAGAAAGGTGACATTTTGCTGCACCAAACACATAAAATCAATGATTTGATTGAAAAGTTGAATCTAACTGACGCAAACGTTTTAGACACCCCCATGGTCACAGGTTATCAGCATGATACAAATGCTGAAGCTTTTTCTGACACCACATTGTTTAGAAGTGTGTTAGGCAAGCTCAGCTTTGTAGCAAGGTGTACCAGACCAGACATTGCCGTTACTGTGAATCTACTTAGCAGATGCACTAATAATCCAACAGTGCAAGATTTCAAGGCACTAAAATGCATTGTTAGATATCTGAAGGATAGTGTACATCACCGGCTAAGACTTACTAGTCAAAAGTCTGGAGGCCTAGAAATCTATGCAGCCGCCAGTTTTGGCAGTGACACAACAGACGGCAAGAGTACATCAGGTGTCTGTTACTTATACAATCAAGGTTTGTTTGATTGGTCTTGCAAAAAGCAAGCAACAGTGAGCATGAGTACATGTGAAGCTGAACTCAACGCTTCAACTCATTCTCTCATGGATGTGGAGTGGTTGCAACAACTATGTCAGGATGTGAGAGTGAAAGTTTCTTGTACAATTCAGGTTTACCAGGACAACAAAGCCTGCATAGAGTTAATCCACTCAGAAGGGTGCAAACGAAACATTTACAAATTAAATTGCACCAGGCCAGAGAGTGTATTAAAAGTGGAGTTGTGAACGTTTCATATATGCCAGGAAAGGAAATTCCTGCAGATCCTTTGACCAAAGCTGTTAATAAGGAACAACTTGGTGTATATGTAAAGAGGTTACATTTGTGTTAGATTTTCATAAAGGTCGGAATGAAAAAAGGGGAGGTTGTTAGCATTTTCACCCCTCCCTTTCTGAAAATCTCCTGATTCAGTGGAGAGAGAAAGGGGAGGAGTTTACTTTGATACTGTGTTCCTAACTCTCAGCTCTGTGGAAAATGTGTGCTGTTCTTTTCTCTGCTAGGTGACTGAAGTGAGAAGCTGCAAACTCACACAGTCTGTGTATTCTGTAAATATGTTTAACTTGTAGAAATAAAAGAAGGATTACTTCTAAAACCTCTGGAATGACATCTGGTTATTGCTTGCTGAGTTGGTACTCACAGCTAGCAGTTGTGAGTCCAGGTTTTTGGGATTATACTGTGAAGGTGTTCCAGTTTGCCTTGCCTGTGAAGAGTGGCTTGTGGACAGAAGACGTGGAAGATACACCTGGCCATATTCCCACAGTAAACATCCTGAGACCTGTGGGTGTAGGGAATAGGTGCCAACTTTAAAGGCTTAGGGGTGTCTGCCCCCCCCAATAAAATATGTGAGGAGGCCACCCCCCAGTTTTTTGTGCTTTTTTTCAAATGCAACCTTTTATTCTTCTGCAACTTGCAATACTATTTCTCTTTCAATTTGCCCACTTAAAAAATAAAAAATAGATGCACAAAGGTCATGAGGAAAACAAAATACAAACCTGGACAGGTCCCATGTTTGCGGGCCAAAGGCAAATGTTGCTTTAAAGCAGGGTTTCCAGGAAAAGGAAGGAACTTAGGGTATCATCCAGACTGACCCCTCTCCAACCTGCAAGTGTGTGACTGTGTGTGTGTAAAAAGACCCTGCTGTTGGCCAACAGGCAGGTTACAGAGTATCAGTCAGAAACATCAAAAATCAACGCAAATCAGGTCACCCAACAAAAAGCAGACTCGGAGTCAGGTAACTTTTTTAAAAATGCAAAGAGTAGCACAATTTGATGTATGTAAATTCCTTTTGCACTGCTGTGAGGGTGAGGCTTTGAAGATTGAAAGTGTTAAGAACATGCGGTGGGTTTCTGGCAATGGGCAGTGTCCAGATTAAGACCTTTAGAGGCCAAAAACACTTAAAATATGTTGCTTCCTCCATATACGTATTTTCCAGCGTATAAAAGTTGGGGGTCGTCTTATAGGGCGGGTGCTGAAACCTCTGAGCTGAACTGGAGAATCTGCAGTCGCTGCATACGCCTGCGCTGTGCCCAGAAAAACACACCTCTTTCACCCATCTGGCACACACTTGTATCTCCACTGCTGCTGGAGCGCTAGGGAGGCTGGCATGCTGGATGGAGAAAAGGCAGCACATGGAGAAGCTGGAGACAAAGGGCAGTAGGTCTCCGCGCTTTGCACGGCTCAGCTTGGCTTGAGGGAAGCAGCCGCAATCCGCTCTGAAGCTGATCTACGAACACATGCTCTGATCTACAAACATGTGCTCTGCCGCGCTGGGAGACAAAGAGCTCAGCTGTGCTGGAGGAGCTGAACCGATGCAGCTGGGAGCTGGGCGAATAGAGGATGAATTCCCGCCCGTCTCAAGGTTAAAGGCCTGCAGGATTGGTCAGCCTGCAGGGGGAATCCCACCAATTGCACAGGGGCTGAGCTCCTGAAGCCAACCAGAAGCCACGGATGCCTCTGTGTGGGCGGCGAGGCTGGCACGGCTTCTGATTGGCTGCAGGAGCTTCTTGCAGCCAACCAGAAGTATACAAATGTCCAATAGTCAAAACCCCATCATGGCTCCACCAGCAAGAAGAAAGAAATATGAATCCAGTTTCAAACTTAAAGTTGTAAACATAATAACTGTTATTATGGAACATAATAACTACACTGCTGCAAGACAATATAGAGTAACAGAAAAGATGGTTCGGGACTGGAAAGCAAATGAAAAAGCGTTAAAGAGTATGCCAAGGGGTAAGTGTGCATTAAGAAGAGGCACCCCACATTGGCCTGAACTCGAAAAACATGTAGCAGACATGGTGAATGAGCATTGCCAAAACAGTTAGGAAGTGACACGAAATCTATATATATAAAACGCAAGTGTCTCTGCATCCAGTCCCTGTGTCTCTGGGTTTGCGCTACTGAGCATGTGCCCCACGGACACAGGGATTGGAGCAGAGAGATCGGGCCGGGAGCAGCGGCGGCAGTTGAAGCGGCGGTTGAAATGGAACGCTGGCGCCCAGAGGCAGAAGGGAGGCCACGCTGCCACTAGAGAAGGAGGAGGAGAACCGGGGGGGGGGCCTCCCGGGAGATGATGCCGCCGCCTCACCCCCCTCGCTTCCCCACCCACCGCCCCACACTCCGAAAGGGGCTGGGAGCCCCACACATCCGGAAGGAAACCTGTTCTACCGTCCCCCAGCCCCACACCACTCCAGGGAAAAAAGCCCCCTCCTGTCGCCGCTCTCCCTCGGCCGCCCCTTCCCCCGGCCAGAAGACCTCACCACAACGGCGGTGGGAGCTCCGCAGGAACCTACCATCATGGCTGCTCCCAGCCCTTAACTCCATTCCCTCAGCAGCAAGCGCAGGCCTAGCCCGCCAGGCAGCCCAGACCGGAGGGGCGGGATTAAGGCAGGGTTCTGCTGAGCTCGAGCTCGGCGTCGGCCGTGGGTGTCTGCGGCAGCGTGTTATTTCTGGGCGAGTGACAGGCATGTGGAGAGCATCGCGCGCGGAAAGTGAGGGGAGGAGGAGGAGGCAGCAAGCCATGCTTCGTGCAGTAAGTATGTTTAGGACAGGAACAATAAAAGGAAACACGCCGTCATTTCTCCCTCAGGAATCTTAACGCCGTGTAGGGAGCGCATGGTTTGCCCTGCTCCCTGCACTTCAGGACCTTGGGTTTTGTGTCAGAAATGTTCTAGCGCCCGTTATTTTAACGGGTTTAAACCACTAGTAAAATATAAAATTCTTTCCAGTAGCATCTTAGAGACCAACCAAGTTTGTTTGTTTGCACTTCAGTGGGCCAAATCTAACCCAGATCACAGCAACAGATTTAAGGCCACTGTATCCTGGTGTACTAGATTCATGGGAAGGCATAATATGGTACTGAGGCAAAAGACAAAAATGCCCAAATATTACCTGCAGATCTTGAAGCAAAGTAGATAGTTTCATCAAAATGTAATACAACAGCGCACTAAACATGGCTATGCGTTGGAAATATGGATGAAACTCCAATGAATTTTGATATGATTGGAAATAAAACTGTCCATCAAAAAGGTGAAAAAACAATTTTAATTAAAACAACAGGACATGAGAAGTCCAGTTTTACAGTGGTACTAGGATGCACAGCTGATGGAGCCAAACTGAGACCAATGATTATTTTTTAAAAGAAAAACAATGCCAAAACACAAGTTCCCTGTTGGTTGTTTTGTACATGTGAATGAAAAAGGCTGGATGGATGAAGAAGGGGTAAAGCTATGGCTTGATAATGTATGGAGCAGGCAACCAGGTGGACTTATTAAAAAACATAGTCTACTGGTGTGGGATATGTTCAGGGCTCATTTAACTCCCAACACCAAGCAAAGGTATGCAAGACTAAACACAGATGCGGCAGTTATTCCTGCAGGATTGACATTGTTGGTACATCCACTGGGTGTGTGCCTAAACAAGCCATTTAAAGATCGCATTCGAGAACAGTGGAATGAATAGATCGTTAGAGGCAAAAAGTCATTCACAAAAGGAGGAAACATGCGTGCTCCACAGTTAGGTGTTTTGTGCAAGTTTGTCATAAAAGCCTGGAATGATATTGGTGCAGAAACAGTAATCAAGTCTTTCAGGAAGTGTGGCATATCAAATTCATTAGATGGTACGGAGGACGACTACTTGTGGCAAGATGAAGAGGAAGCCGAAGCTGAGACCACACCATCCGATACGGAATTTGATCCATACGATGACTGCCTTACAAATGCACCGCAAGATATCATTGATGTACTTATGGTATCAGATGACGAAGAGGAGGATTTTGAAGGCTTTTAAAGGGAAACTGTCACGTGAGCAAAACCTGTAAAAATACCGTAGCTTGCAGTTATGATGGGCGTTTCTAACTCGCCAGCGACTGGCCCGGCAATTGCTTTCTCTCTCTCTCTTTTGTTTGTTATCTTCCTATCATCATCAGTTCCAGTTTGGTTGACAGCTTAGAAAACAAACAAAATTGGGAAAAGTTTAATCCACTTGCACTGTTTTATGTTTACATGTTTGATGACGAACAGCCTTATGTTTATAAGTGACAGTTTTCCTGCTAAGTACCTGCATGTCATAAGTATTTGAATTCCAATTACCATATTGAAATCAAATATGTTTTTAAATTTTTTATTTGGTGTGCGTTGGAAGAGGGGTAGTCTTATACAGCGAATATATCCCAAACTCTATATTTTAACTGCAAAAGTTGGGGGTCATTTTATACACCCAGTCATCTTGTGTGCCGGAAAATACGGTATATCAATATATTTCAAAGCATATGCAATAATAAACCGGAAAATAAAATTTTTGTTTTCAAATTTTTGTATACTTCCAATTTATTCTTATTTGAACAATTTTCTCCTAGTTTTGCCATTCACAAGCTCTTTGATTTGAGCCTCAAAACTCATCTTACATAATGCATCGCCTTCAATTTTTGGTAGAACTGGAACGCGGCCAGTTCGGTTGCACCGGGTGCACAGCTTCTGGGACGCAACAACTATGAAATGCTATGGAAGGTGTGAGGCAAGGGGGAGGCAGTGCCAGGATTTGGCATCATACAGGGCACCACTGCCATTTGAGATGCCACGATCCGCCATTCCTCTGACCTCTCGGGTGTGTCCTTTTCTTACCCAGAACCCCAATCTCTGTGGAACAAGAAAGTCCAGGGGTGCTTCTCCTTACCCGGGGTTTAGTTTTCTGGGAACGAAGTTTAGCACAGACTGTGGTCTTCAGGATATCTGGTTTTATTTGCACATATATACAACCTGAGCAAAAGATGGAGGGGCTCCCCCTCTTACAGATCTTGCTTCTGCATTAGGTTCCCAGGAAGGCTCAAGCTCAGCTTTGGAGCCCGGCATAGAGCAGGAATGTCTCTGTCTCCTCATCTTCTAGCATAAACCAACAACTCACACACATTTTCCTTCCCTTGGCTTGTTCCCCATCCAAACTGGGAGAAGGAGCTAGTGCCACAGAAGACAGAAACAGGATTCACAATGACTGTAACAAAAAGAATTTCAAGAGGGGAAAATCTAAGGTTCTGCACTTTGGCAGGAAGAACCAGAGGTGGAGGGGGTCACCTGGCTTGCCAGTAGTACATATGAAAAGGGTCTAGGGGTCTTAGAGGACCACAAGCTAAACATTCATCAACCTGAGTGTGATGCAGCAGCAAAAAAAAAGCTCATGCTATTTCAGGCTGCAACAACAGAATAGTTTCCAGACCAATGGGAGATGATAGCACAATAAACAATGAATTTCAAAACAGTAACAATTAATTGCACTGTTGTGTATTGATTCAAGGGTTATCATATCTGTATTACTATTGTCTGTATTCACATTAGGGGAAAGTAACTGCCTTCCTGTTCCAGAAGGAACAGCTACTATTGGTTCATTCAAGTTGCTGCATTTGGATCCTCAGTCTTATTGGTTCCCACCAAAAGGCAGCTTTGTGATTGCTTGAGATTGTTTCCTCCAAAATGTATCCTTTCTAGCCAGTTTTCTGTCCCTATAAATGTAGCTTCCCTCTCCTCAGTTACACAGTCTTGTCTGCCTGAATAAAGAGTGTTACATGAAGAATCTGTCTCCTGCCCACTATGTCAAGGTGCTGAATCACTAACCCAACGTTATAAAAACTGGCAACGAAGGTGGGATCCGGAATGCTGAGGAGCGTTTAAACGCAGCCCTGCCTCAGAGTCTGGATTGCAGTAGAGAACCAGACTCACTGGCCAGCTGAGAATATGACCCTGCCCACTAGGAGAATGGAGAATCCAAGGGTACTGGAGCCTTTCCATGATGCTATGTGCAGGACATGTGGGAAGAAGGGACACATCACCAGGGTTTGTAGATCAGTGACGTCGGAAGCAACAGGATCACCTAGATCGGCATGTCGCAGACCACCCACCGCAACTCACCTTCTAGAGGACTGCAACTACGTCACGAAAATCAACGGGAGGACCGAGGACCGTGCAGTTCCCAGCGCAAGGCAAGGCACATGTGAAAGTGAAGATTGAGGGTTGAGCCATGCTGCATGGAGGTGGACTCCAGATCTGGATTCACCATCGTGTCAGACCAGACCGCGAGGGCATTCTTTTCCGGGGGTAAGTTTCCCTTTCTTGGAGCCCTTCCCGGAATCCTTGCAATCATATACAGTGGGCCGCGTCCACATTTTGGGAATGTGTGCCATGAAAGTACAGTTCTGGGACAAACAGGCCATGCTCAAACTGGTGATTGCGAAGGGAAGTCGCCCCAGTCTCCTGGGCACTGACTGGTTCCCCGCCCTGGGACTGAGTATAGCCAGGTTTAATTCAATCCAAACCTCCCCTGAGATGAGCGAGGCATCATGCAAGGAATATGCTGGACTTTTTAATGGGAAACTGGGTTGTTATAAAGGGCCCCCAATTGACTTCGAGCTGGAGCCCAGGGTGGCCCCAGGCCGACTCAAACCGAGGCGAGTGCTGTTCATGGATATATCTGGTATATTAGAAGCATATAGAACATTCCCATAGAAGCAGCATGTCACCAGCGCTTTCATGCAAAGCCGTCACTTCCCAAAAGCCTCTTGGGACAAGGAAGTCTTGACCTGCCGGCCAAAAGGCCCCAAGGAGGGAGCCAGGCTCATTTCTCCAGGAAGGGAAGTTCCAGCGAATGCCGCTTGTTCATGTTAAACTGCAGTTGTTTTTCATAAAGCAAATATTCAAGGCTGTATGCCTGTTTCATCTTAATTTTGGGGAAGACAAATTGCTATACAGAGAGATTTAATAATGCAGAAAAAATAGGATAGAATATTTTAGATTTCCCCTCTGCATTTGTGTAATTATTTTTATGTACTTTATACTAATGTTTTAAGTGAAGCAATAAATGAGAAAGAAAAATAGTATCTTTTCAGACTGATTGATTGCAATGGTTTGGCTGTCTGCCAAGTGGCCCTGGAGAAGACGGAGGGGAGGAGCTCAGCTCTTCAGGATTCGCAGGTAGGTCTGCTGACCTTTGAAGGCTCAGGGCACAGAAATGGCTCCTCTTTCTTTAAATTCC